>CABEEJ010003719.1:0-28684 GCA_901482245.1 Timema douglasi
ATACACTAGCATTGTGTTGTTTTTAGAACTAGTGAATCTAGGCCCAGAGTGTACATTGTGTTGTTTTTAGAACTAGTGAATCTAGGGCCAGAGCGTGCATTGTGGCATACACTAGCATTGTGTTGTTTTTAGAACTAGTGAATCTAGGCCCAGAGTGTACATTGTGTTGTTTTTAGAACTAGTGAATCTAGGCCCAGAGTGTGCATTGTGGCATACACTAGCATTGTGTTGTTTTTAGAACTAGTGAATCTAGGCCCAGAGTGTGCATTGTGGCATACACTAGCATTGTGTTGTTTTTAGAACTAGTGAATCTAGGCCCAGAGTGTGGATTGTGTTGTTTTTAGAACTAGTGAATCCAGGCCCATAGTGTGGATTGTGTTGTTTTTAGAACTAGTGAATCCAGGCCCAGAGTGTGGATTGGGGCATACACTAGCATTGTGTTGTTTTTAGAACTAGTGAATCTAGGCCCAGAGTGTGGATTGGGGCATACACTAGCAATGTGTTGTTTTTAGAACTAGTGAATCTAGGCCCAGAGTGTGCATTGTGTTGTGTTTAGAACTAGTGAATCTAGGCCCAGAGTGTGCATTGGGGCATACACTAGCATTGTGTTGTTTTTAGAACTAGTGAATCTAGGCCCAGAGTGTGCATTGTGGCATACACTAGCATTTTGTTGTTTTTAGAACTAGTGATCCAGGCCCAGAGTGTGGATTGGGGCATACACTAGCAATGTGTTGTTTTTAGAACTGTATCTTACTACTCTTATGTGTTATACGCATATGTACTAATTAAACTAGTGTGTTAGGGATGGAGAATGTTGGATTTAGGGTAAGTGTACTCATATTCGCATGAGGAAAGTGGAACACTATTTAGGTAAAACCACCCTTGGTACATCCAGCCGGTATTTGAACCTCGACCTCCCCGTCATCAGCAGTCCAGTCTCCTGTGCGAGTGATGCATGCGGCTCATTGTGTGTTCATTTGGAGAATTACTTATAATATCTAGTAAATATATAATATATAGTTACTTCATAGCTTGAATCTGAAATGTGTATACAGATAACCATTGCACAACAGTATAAGCCTGAAATAAAGATAAATACAATTGTAAATAAAACAACAATATTTGAAAAATAATCTGTTTGACTTTAAAGAATGTCACTTTTAGCAGGGAGTTGAACCAAAATATGTATCTGTCCTGGTTATTGTTCTTGCTATTCCAATAACATTTCTAGTTTTAAGTTCTGAATATTCTATCAGGGGTGGTAATAGAGCAATTAACAACAAGCTACAAAAACAGTTGTTATTTGAACGAGAGAAATTTGTTTGCTAGCTTAAAGCACTATTCACAATACACACAACGTCCACATTACATCACAGCAGCGTCCAATAGAGTTTATATGGCAGCAATGTCATGGACCGTCAACATTATCGAGGAGAATGTTTTGACGCGACGTGACGGTCCGGCAATGAGTTGCGCCAGTGTACAGTAACCAGAACTTTGACTCTGTGCCTTTTCGATAACCTTTTAAAAATGGATGATGAACCCTTAATTGAACAAATATATTAATATAAACAACTAAATGATTTGGCCAGCAAAGCACTATTTACAATACACATAATGTCCACATTACATCACAGCAGCGTCACATCAAAATATTCTTCAATAGAGTTTATATGGCAGCAATGTCATGGACCGTCAACATTATCGAACGTGACAGTCCGGCAATGAGTTGCGCCAGTGTACAGTAACCAGAACTTTGACTCTGTGCCTTTTCGATAACCTTTTAAAAATGGATGATGAACCCTTAATTGAACAAATATATTAATATAAACAACTAAATGATTTGGCCAGCAAAAAATACATTGAATATTGCTCTGCTTTTGTATTTTCTTTTCTCTCCGGCTTCTTCTCCTTCAAGCAGAATCGTAATCAGTTTAAGTTGTTTGATGTTAAGCCTTGGCATGTTTGTAAAATCACACTGCTTCCACAAACATTTTCCAGAAATCTGACGTGACGTTGACGTTGATGTGGTGTATAGTGTGATTTGTGCAGTGGTTTGACACAATGCTGACATGACAATTCATATAGGCTCTCGCTGGCTGGCATTTCCTGGCCGGCCAGATAAAATTGGAGCTATACACATTGGGAACTTTCTTGTCATTTTTGGATTGTTTTCTCATTATGAAACACTTTTAGAAAAACATTTAACAAAAGTAAAGAAGAGGCAAGATGATGGCAAATGCCTTCTAGCTCACCAATTGACACACTAAACTCAAGATGAGTTTATTGATTTATGTGGAAAACTAGTATTGAATGTTATTTTGCGAGACAGACTAAAGGGGATTTATTTCTCTTTAATTTGTGCTGCTATGCCAGATGTAGCTCATATTGAGCAAACTGTCTTGATTTTTCACTATGTTCAACAAAGATGGAGAAACCAGACAATGGACAGTTCAAGAAACGTTTATTGAATTTTTTTACTTACATCAGAAAACCTTGGTTGGAAATTGCAGAGTACAAGCCTATAATAATGGGAGTAATATGTGTGGAAACATTCAAGCAAGAATTCAGGAAAAACACCCAACGACAAGAATCTTGTTGGTGTTCATTCCGCATATTGTTGTCCTGAAACTATGACAGTCTTGTCCTCCTCTTCTTCACTACCAGTCCTGACAGAAAAGACAGGTGCAGTCCGAGTGAAACTCGTTGGAGTGCCAGAAAAAGAAAACTGTTCGTCCCATTGCTCGGTATCTCCTTAGTGTTATTAAGGCATTAGAAGATAATCGCTGAATGGATGAAAAAACTCACGAATGAATGTCACAATGAAGCAGTTGATCTGTGTGATTATTTCTCATCTTTCAACATAGTATTAATAACTGCTATTCGGGTAAAGGTGCTTGAAAGTTTTTATGAAATAAACCTTCTTCTTCAGTCAAGAGCAATCACCTAGGAAATTGCAAAGTAAGACATAAATGAGCTGAAGTAAGAAAAGAAAGTTCTGTATGAAAATTGACCAATTATTCTCTCTGAAACAAAACTTGTTGCTACCAATTTGGGTATTCCAGCGGAATTTAAGCAGGGATGACTCAAAAGAAGAGCTGAGGAAAAAAAGTATGTAATGATGAAGGAGATTGTAATGTAAACCCAGAAGAAAATTGTCTTCTTAGTAATAATGGAATCTCTCATCTTGGAGCTCAGACATAAGTTTGAGCATATGAATATAATCTCAAGGATGTTCTCGCCCATTCTGGATTTTCCAAAATTGTGCGAAGAAGATATTCTGGAATGCTCTAAACAACTTAGCCAAAAGTACCCAGATGATTTGACAACATCAATTGACAACAAAATAATTCACCTGAAAATGGTATGCTAACTTTCCGGCCTACTTAATATTTAAATGCAATAAGCTGCAACAATACAGCATGTTCACAGAGGTGTGCATAGCACTTAGAATTTTCTGAACCCTCACAGTTGCTGAAGGCGAGCGAGAATTCAGTAAGCTTTGTTGTGCCTCACTGTTGAGTCCGCACTTGCACAGGCCACGCCAATCACCCTCTCTACTGTCTGGTCCACTCCACAGTCCATGTTCTCTAAGCCGTCCGTGACGAGTTCCCCACTGTACTCAGCACCCATGAGAATTCCGCTTTCTCCCATTGGACAAGGCCAGGCAGCAGTGAAAGTGATAAGACTATTATTATAATAGGCTATATATGAGAAGTATTATGAGTTTATCCACTACTTGTTGTATCAGTTATACATAATACATCTGTAATATTAAACAGGTTTTACCTCTTATTTTACGATTATCATTTTTTAATTCTGTCCCGCTCCGAGTCTTAATAGGTAAGCAGGGTAAAGGGTTCCCCCAAATCGTCAGTGTAACATGTCCCATTATTTTGAAAATTGAAGATATTTACAAGATTCTCATGATTTTTTATTTTTTTTGTTAATTCATACTCTTATCTGAAATATTTCCAGGCCATTAGTCCAATCATTATGCATTGTCAATTTTTATTGAAAACATTGTTTCACAGGAGTAAAAGAATTAAACTAATTTTGGTTGTCCACTGTCATCAGAGATATTGATTGCTATGTACACTCCGTCAGGATTCAAAGGCAGCAACTTATTGGCTCAGCCTTCACGGTATGCAATACCTCCACACATGACTGCTAAATAGTTTGCATAGCTCGTCCAAGGCTGGAGTTAGAAAACGTCTTTTAAGTCCTTAAATTATTTCTTGACTGTTGGGAAGGAGTGATTGGGGAGGGGTGATGCAGAGATAGAGAGAGGTATGGGGGTGAGAGGTCATCCTGCGTTTGAGTCCGTCCCCATCCAAGAACATTTTCACATATTCTAAACTATTATTGCTTGTTAAGAAGGTGCAGACCAAAGTAAAGCTGGAAAAAGTGATTTTTTGAGAATTATTTATCTCCACATTCGCCGAAATAATATTTAATTTTTCAAGAGTGTAAGCGTGTGGTTTGGATACCCTTGTAGATTGGTGGCTATTTTCCCTCCTGAATTTGTTTATTTTTTTATTTTGGGCCTACCCAGGAAATTAAGTATTTGTTTGTGCCGTAAGGGTAGCAATCTACTCATCAAGGAGATATGACTTTCAACTTTTCGCCTCCATTACCGAGGACCATATTTACTTTATTCAATCTAGAACTCTTATATATATTATATATGTAAATATTTTGTTCTTCATAGATAGCCTAAGTGGAACAGTTCCTCCTTAGTTTAGGTGGTTGTAAAATAAAGATAAAATGTATGTATGATTATATTTTGATTGGACTGTACTTGGAAACTTCTCTTTTCTAATGATTCCACACTGTTTATTATGATTAGTAAAATTGAATGAGACTTTAACAGACCCCCGAGAAGAAGGAGAATGTATACCTATCTTTGTATATTACTGGCTGGCTGGAGAGGTGGGGTACAGTACTGTTAGTACATCTTTATTGTGCCACTATACATGATTTCTCTATTAGTTTGTTCAGAATAGTTATAGTATATTATATTAATATCTTTTATTAGGGCTAAGTGTATTAAGTACAGGTATGTTTATTTGTTTTGAGCTTTTGTAAAGCTTCCATAACTTCATGGATCTGTTAGGGCTGGTCCGGTTAAGTTGTACTTTCTCCTTATTTCATGGTTACACCAAATTCCATCCACTTACACCCAGCAGAAGTCTCCCCGAACCACCTAGTAATATTATTTAATGTTTATAATGTAGTTTTGTTCTGGTGTTTATCATGTTTATTAGAGTCAACATTAAAGTTTGGAAAATTGTTAAAACCTTTTCAAGTTTTGTATACGTGAAACTACACGACTCTAACTTTATACTTTAAAATTGTTTGGATGTGGTAAAATAGATTAACTTTTTTAATTAATTGATATAGGAAAATATCCTTTGGTTTGGAATTAATCTTACATTAAAAAACATTTTCAATGTTGTGTTTTTCTTTCTTTTCAGGTACCAATTACATTTGTAGACAGAGTGTACGGTGAATCAAAATTAGGAGGTTCTGAAATTTTTCAATTTGCCAAATCTTTGCTGTATTTGTTTGCTACAACATAAATGGCTTCCAGAGGAGAGAAAGATGGTTATGTAAATACTTATGTATATTTTGAAATATGAACCCTATTAAAGTCACATTCTAACAGGTTTTCCTGGACATTTTCAAGTCCTGTGTTTTTTATATTAATTACTGCCTAGTGAACCATAAAAAATGGTAGTTACCCATAGTCATATGTAGCACATACAGGTCTGAGAAGTAGTTAACTTTTACCATATTGGCCCAAATATGGTACATTATTTTTCACTAAAAAAAGCCAGATTCCTACAAAAGTCTTATTTTTTGGCCAAGGCTGTAGTCAGCCAATAATTTCAGGGGGGGGGGGGNTCCCCCAATTGCTGGAAGCTAGAACAAATTCTAAATGATAAACTGTTCTAAACGCTCTCTGAAGTGTTTTTTTTCCCATGCTAAAATAACCCCCTAGTCACCGAAGGCTAGGAAAATTTCTAAATATTTAACACCTCTAGAAGTTATCTGAAGTGCTTTTTATGTTAACACATCCCCCTAATTTGTATTTGTATCATAATTTTGATATTGTTTGAACCATAAATAAAGCCATGCATCTTTTGTTCATAAAATTTGGCGGGGGGTTTGAACCCCCGCCTGGCTATGACCTTGTTTCTGGCACGCTGGAACCGTACCAATTAGATGGTGGGAATCATCACATGAATAATATTAAACTCAGGGTCAAAACAAAGTTAGAGAGAAGCTTTCCACCCTTGAACTGGTAATTCAGTAGGTCGGTGGTAGAATCTGTGCTGTGTTACTGATATTATAAAATCACCCATGGGAGATACTCGTGAGTGATCATGTTGATAAGAAGTCTCTCTTCATGCCTCAAGTAAACAAGCGACATAAAGCTAAAATAAAACTATATCAAATTTGAAAAGTTTTTACCTCTAGGCATATTTGAGATATTTTATTTTTCATATAAAACACCTCCAAGATTTTTGGATCAAATGGGCGAGGTCGTGCGGTATTTCTTTTATCAAGACCAAAGATGGGGACGTGTATTTTATAAGCCAAAATCAATCTTTTTTAAGTGTTTGATGCGTTGTTTTTTTGCATATATTCTTAGCAATGTATTTGTCATTCATTATGTTTGGAAGAAGGTACAGGAAAGGTGGATAGAAACACATAAAAGGAAGAAACACAAAATGGCTTTTAAAATTAAAATAACACATTTCACACCTTAAATTGCTGCCACCTGCTTCGGTGGGCATGTGGTCTTATACGCTACTCTCTTGTTAGACTAGACTGAAGAAGAGAGGGAGACTGGGGTTCAATCCCAGTTGGGTGCACTAAGGGTGGTTTTTCCTAAATCGTTTTCCAAGCTAGTGCGGGTGAATTTCTTCTCAGTTAAGCCTTTCTAATCCCTAACCCGATAGTTCAACTTTTGTATAGGTTTATAATCCTGTTAGCGGTGCTAAAAATGTGACAAAGAGGTAATCGCTGCCTCTTGAAGAAAATCAATAATTACCACCCACCCCTGACCTAGGATTTATTCTCTTGGAACTCATCAGGAGGGAGTGTGAAACACGTGACACAACTTCAACATATATTCATAATTTATAAATTAAACATTAGCTAACATGTATTTTAATTTAAATAAAACAAAATTAGTTTTAAAGCATAGGTCCCATGTTTAAAAAATAACCACTCTATATCTATCTATCTATATATATATCTGTGGTTGACGCATTGTCATCATTGGCAAAATTTTGACAAATTGTATTGCACATGAAGTTTGCAACCTTAGAGGAAGGGAGATTGGTTTTTGAAACCTAGTTAGGGACAGGGAGATTAGGTTTTGAAACCTAGTTAGGGACAGGGAGATTAGGTTTTGAAACCTAGTTAGGGACGGGATTATTGAGTTTTGAAACATAGTTGGGGGCACGGAGATCAGGGATCGAATCGCTATCGGATGTTTTCCTAAGTGGTTTCTCACACTGCCCCACACAAATTCTGGTACTTTTCTTCTAATATTTTACCTCTATTCCCCATTTGATCAGCATAATTAATGTGTGTTTAATTCAAGTGGAGACAAAGCCATAGTAAAAAGATTAATGAAAATAATCAGTGAATGATATAGGTTACGAATAGTTGTCGTGATTTCCAGGGGGAGTGAAGTGATCGCTAAATAACATCTTCTGCAAAATGCGGTACTTCAGACGGTGGGTTGTGCTCCGCTTGTTCACTAAGTAACGAACGTTTCTTTCAATTTCACCACAAGCCTTAGAATCGTATTCCGGTTGGGACCACCACGAACACCATACTTGGGTTGGTAAGACCTCTGTGTGGCAGTAATGGAATTGTTAATCCAGTAGATCTTAATGATAAACACACACTGTTGTACTGTGTATTACAGCATGGAGAGTTCTGAAGAGGCAACACCAACACCATCTGCATAAAAAACAAACCTAAATTGTGTGCGCCATTTAAGTGCACAAAGTTGTAACAATTTAAACTGTGGGACTTCCCAATGAAACATTCTGTATGTAGCTTCAAATCACTTGATGTGACACATTTATATTAAGGGAAAGTAGGAAGCCATTTAGGATAGAAACCACCATCATTACCCTCCGTTGGAATTCAAACCTTCTCCCCTCCCTCTGACGAATAAGACTAGATGAACTTATTATTATTATTATTAGCACCGTGTCTTACTACCCGTTCGGGTTATATGCACTTACGCTAATGTGTAATGGTAGGGTGATTGAGAGATGAAATGAAGGACCTACAGTTTAACGTGGAATCCGAACCACGGTGGAGGCCTGGCATTCCCCACATTCACGAGATGTCTTGTCAGAGGTGAAGGAAGGATTTGGTAATCGGATAAATCTTTGCCGCGACCGAGGATTGAACCCCGGCCGCCAGCACAGAAGTCTGACACCTTACCCCTAGGCTGCCAGGTCACCGACTTCACCAATATAAGAAATGGGCAATTTGTATTTTTTAATCTTTGAATTCCACAAATATTTAAGGATATTCAATTTGAGATTCAAGCGTTAAAAAAAAGTGATTCAAGACTGTAAAAAAAGTCAATATTTTTTTAGAGGCTTGTTATGCCAGTAATTTAGCCAGACGTTGGACAAATACACCACCCAAAGCTCAAATCATTATCTTGTGAATTCTCGTTTTAACAAAACATATAACTAAGCTATGATTTATATTTTATATTTACACAACAACTTTTTAAGAAGGTTTTTTTAAAAATATTGCCATATTTTGAAAATAAAAACAACTCTACTTCATTTGTTCACTTTTATTAAATATTTGGATGTACAGTTGTTTCTTGCAGTCATTTGTAAATAACATTACAGACATGAATGATTTTTAAATAATTCTAGCATATGGTTAAAAATTTACATTTTTATATAAACTTTCCGTTTTTGTCCAAATAATTATATAATTTTGAATATTTCACTCGTTAATATTCATTTTATGTGTTTTGCTAAAACCATTTTAAAAATGGGGATTTGTTTAAAAATATCTCTTGACTAACTTTTTTTAGAACAAATGTTGCCAAATTGGATACATTTTTTGATAGTAGAGTGACTGATTTAATAAAGTTTGTTTTTAATAGGTAATTTAATTTCCAAGATTGTAAAAATCTCACAAAATTGCTATAATCAGCTGAAATTAAATCATTTTGATTAACTTTACTGTGATAAGAATATTAAATATACTAAATTCATTTAGAGGTTTTATGAGGGGAATATTATAAATTAAATTAATTATTAGCAAAAAGATCAAAATAGTTCTGAAGGGAGGTATTTTTCTCCCCTTTCTTCAATTGAGCGTTCTCTTGTTACTAGTATTCATTAATAAAGGTGCTGAGAGTCAAAAGCAGGTGATATTTCCTCTAGTCTAGGTCATAACCAACTTGAGCCGAGATCTATGAGGTGATAAATGATACGATTTGGTGATTTAAAATTCATATTAAAGCTTTAATAAATTCTTGGGCAAACTTTTTGTGTAGTTTTCTTGATACCTAAATTTATTTTAATCTCTCACTGTTCATGTTTTATAATACATAAAATTAACCCTTAACCCCATTCTTATAAAAGTTTTGCAAAACTTCAAAAATTGTTAATTTTTTTTAATCAGTAATTTGGCTATGAGGAAGAGTTAAAAGCTAAAATAAACTTTTAAGTTTTTTATTGTGAATTCACAGATTCACATGTTCTTAAATATTTATTTATTTCATGTGATACACGACAGCAAATGTTAATGTTACATGTACTTTAATATCCATATATGTTACAAAATAAAATGATTTCACTGACTGGGCAAGAACAAAGACAAATTATACATCTTAATATTTCTGTTTCACTTATAAATTATTTAATAACAATTTTCACTTGTCAAATGAGCATTTACACAACTCATAATTAACTAATAAAAAACATTAAAAGTGAAATATACGAATGTATAACACAATATTGTTTATGAAATTTAATATTAATAACATTAGAATATATCTTATATATTTTCTATAATATTGCACATCTTAACATGATGCCTCATTATTTAGACAACCTCAGATATATAGTACTAACGACAATCTGAGGCCTATTGGACGTACAGTTAATTTTCATTTGGCTTGGTTGTGGAAGTTTTGCTACTCTGGCTTTCTTTTCGCTAACAACAATTTTATGTTATCAATTGAAATCGATTATAAATCATTGGGTTTACATTAAACCACGAAAAAAAGGATAGCAGGACAAGGCCTACATGCTTAGCAGAAAACTGTAGAACACAAAGTTCACTATTTAAACTTTTTTTTTATTGTTTTTGCAGCCTATAGTTTTCTGGGAAATGCGTAGGCCTTGTCCTTCTATCCTCTTTTCAATGTTTAATTTAAAATAGCCTTTTGGCGCCATTTTTCCTTTGTGTTTACAGTACTTTTAAAAAGAAAAGAAAAATATACTTTTCAAACCCGAGAACAAATCAATTTTTGGTGACATTCACAACTATTGCGTACACACTAATCAAACTTCAAGAGGAAGTGCTAAAATCTATATAAATATATTATTGCTATATTACCTAAGCTAAACACTAAGCATATTTAAAAGTTAAAAGCTGAATCATCATGACTAAATAATATATTAAAAGTAACTTACTTCATCACTATCACTAATTTAACAACACATACATCACACACAACTTATAGTTTTAATCACACTTTAGCAAACATTTTTATTATTACTATTTCATCACACAAGGGATAGTTCTAGAAAAATCATAGTTTACCATTTTTCTCAAAATAAAATATAATTTATAATATTTTGTTTAAAAAATTTTGTTCTATGCAATTGTGTAAATCAATATTTTCTGTGAATTAATTCTTTTTCTGTATTAAGTTAATTAAGAAATCAGATAAATCTGAAAAAAGTACATTATAGCTATATAATAATAAAACTATGTTTTAGCATGCATTTCCTTTACATATAGACTTTATGAACATTCAAAAAAGTAGAATACAAAAATTGCAATATAAAACTAGGATCTTTTAAAGCCACAACTTATATAAAGTAGTATATCAATCTATTTATTATTCTATACAATATACACTAAAATTATCTGCATGATATTTCTTCCAAGTATGCAATTGTAACTATACAATTTAAAGTAGTATGTGCATACTTGCATAATATGATAAATAATTATATGTTTAGTGTTAGGATTATTTTATAAAGGCACAAGTTATTCGTTGTGTTCAAGATTCATGGGTACCTAATAGTTTCTTATTATTTGCAGTCTTGGTTAATAATGTTGAGGAATGCAGCAAGTTCATAATTTCATGCAACATTTATTAAGTCACTTAAATCTCGATCCTTAACTTAAATTACACAGGGAGACCAGCCTGTGAATCTTATTGAAAACATGACCAAGTCATCACAAATAATGGAGATATTTCACTCTTATTCTGAGCTTGGTCACTCCACAGAGAACATTACTCTCACCAAGTTTAAAATATGTTTTCAACTTATTCTTGAAAATGTAAAAATCTTTATTCGCACTGAAATGCATTAAGAGAAAACAAAACAAATGACTGTGTGGTGGACGAAATTGACTGGTATTAACTATATTTAGCTTCCGGCAGTGGTCTAGATTGATACCATCAGAACAGTAGGTCATAGAAGACAGTTGATGGTGTGTATATGCATAGGAGTAGATTTATTGACATTTAACTTTCAGAAAAGGTTCAACTGGTAGAAATATAATGTGCATTAGAAAGTAAACAGTTGAAAAATAGTAATAATCATGATAAAATAATATGTAAAACATAATATAAAGTAGCGTGTCGCTAACCCAAGCTAATTAGGACCTGAGATAGTTCAGATGTTTTATTTGTTTGTGTGCTATATGATAACATTGAATCGAAATTTTTCATTGGTATTTTCTGAAAAAGGGCTGGACAAAATAAATTAATCATCAGTTTCAATAGGGCGTTTTGAATAATTAACACACTACTGTTATGAAAAACTTATTTTATTTTTGAACTTCACAACTTTATACCATGTATTGAAAATATTCAAAATATAAGAAATGAGAATATTTTCCTTTTTCCAATTTAAAGAAAAAAAAATTTAGGTATGAAGTTGTGATGAACTCCCTTTTGGAGAGTTCCAATAAAACAAAACTTATGTCAAGGGATTGAGTGGAAGCGACAAGAGGCAGCAGTGTAAAATGTGAATTGTGTTCCTTTTTACTCTGTGAAAGTCATATTATTGTGTTTGTCCTAATTGTTCCCCTCTCTCTATCCTGTTCTGAAATATAGAAATATCCAAAATAGGTATTGGTAAAAATGCAAGTATTAAAGTGGTGGTATGACAGCTGTTTACACTGGCAGTCGTCTTAAAGGACATCAGGGGCTAGATTGGAGGGGGGAGTGTCTGTATGAGTAAGTTCCTAGAGTCGTCGTGAGGGTCAGAGCAATGTCGACACTGCAGTTGACTTTTAACACCTGGCTCAAGGTTAACTTTGTTTTATTTTTATAGTTATGTCAGTCTGGTGAATGTGAGATCCTTTATCTAAATGGGGGTTTGTTTCCCTCAACAACGGGAACTATTCATAAAATATAATGAGTCAAATATGGCCAATGATAGATGTAGGGTCCAAACAAAAGTTTATAAGGTTGTCTCTTTGAGAAGAAAGCAGTATTTTGAATGGTAACTAATGCGATACTGAGAGCATATCAGAAAATATATTTATAATGGGCTAATTATTCTGCAGAAGAAATTATATATTTGTTTCTTAATTAGGGGTTTTGAGTAGTAATTTAGCATTGTTGGTCTTAGTATTCTTCCAATTCTAAGCAAATGTGTTTAGCTTAAGTGGATGGGGTAAGTGTGAGAGTTTTACTTCCTATCCTTACAATAGTGTTTACTGTATTTCACCACCTAAGGTCGTATCCTGCTCTTTTAGTCCTGTTTGTCACATCAATTTATAATATAAATAGAGGCAAGTTTTTTTCTCCTCTCTCCACCTAGTTTTCACATTCCTAAATATCTATAACTGTTACCTTGGATGTGCAGTTGTCTTAGTGCTCTCTGTGATCCTAGAACTGTCAGCGCACGCACATCGTCAGTAGGTATATTTCCTAAAGCCGAGTTGCGTGGTTGGTAGCGGGCGGGCAGGCGAAGCTACCAAGCGTTAGTCATATGATATGGAAATACTCGAATCTTTTCACGTAAGCCAAACTAGTGATGGTCTGCTAGCAATACATCATTAACACAAAAAAGCGTTATTTTTCCCAATTATTATTTAAAGCTTTACATAATGATTGTACCCAACTTTTACCTACAATAATTAGGCATACACTATGTGACATCTATGCGGTGAAATACAGTAGTTCATTCCTATCACTAAACACTATTGGAGCAGAGTTATAAACTTATTTTTAAATTCTTAATTTGCTGTAAGTGACTAAATAAATCATATATGTAACAACTTGAATGTTATATTAAATTAAATTAAATTATTTATACTTTCAATTAATTATTAAATATAGTTAGTTCTTATGAAGTGAAGACAAATAAAATGGAGAAGAAGGTACACACTAGGTTGCTATGGACATGTGTCTCCAAAAGGAACAATACAGTTTCAAAAATGTCAGTATTTTTTATAGCGAGTTTATTTTTGCTTGCTATAATTACTATAAAAAAATTAGCTGGCATTTTTCCTTTTAAAATTTCAAACCCATTCAATAAAGTACTTATTTGTACAAATTATTAAATGGTGAAATACAGTGTGTACCTAAACAATGTTGTAGATTATAATGTACCAAGTACAAGGTATAACATACAACATTGTTTTGATCAGTGTTGCCAATAGTAATGGCAACATTCTTTTATTCTTGCTTTGGTGTGGTTGGAAATATTGTCTGTAGAACTACTCTAATGAACATGCGTTGGTTGTGCCTTGCTCGGCATTAACTAATAATAATTGAACCACACTCTATATAAAGAATGTAGAAAATATATGATAATATGAAAGAAAGTGCTGAGAGTAATTAAAACTATAAACAATTTGCTATAATTATTAATTACTTGGAAGAAAAATAAAACCTGTTCCAGATCCAACCCTGCTAAAAGGGATTAAAGTGCTAAACAAAATTGTTTTAAATTAAAGACAGTTTAGAATAGAGTTGCCTGAGAAAATATTTCAGCTTTATACTATATGATTATATTGAAAAGGGAATAATTAGGGCAGTCAGAGTTGTCAGTTGTTTTTGGGGAACCAGAATTTGAGAATACTTTTGAGGTGCAAGTTTACTGAATTTGCTTCTATACTTGTATTAGATTATTGGCTATACATGGATGGATGTTGTATCAAATAGAGAAGTAGTCAAGTGGGCCATATACTGAAAAATGACGGTTTGACGAAGATAATAGAAGGGGATGGGGAAGGGAGAGATTCAAGACTGAGGTACATGAACCAGATAGTGAACAATGTTTGTTGGCAGAAGGTTCAAAGATGTACAATATTTGGTCAAGATGGACAGAAGAGGAGAGCTACAGCAAACCAATCGCAAGAGTGATGACCTAATGATGATGATTATTGTTTATTTTCTATTTTATTGGAATTTAGAATTAGTAGTTGTTATAAACGTTTGATGTAGCACAATAAATGTAACTATTTGTCACCTACATACGCTAACTTTTAACTAACCAACTAATTATATGTGAACTACTTTAAATTAGTTTTAATAAACATGATATATAATGTCAGATTTGAGGGAGGGTGAATGGGGCGGTTGTCCCGGGGCCCCTAAAAAAAACCCTAAACTCTAACTAACATGTTTGTTACAAATTAAGCAGGGAAAGTTTGTATATTAGCATTTATTTGAAGTATTTATGTAGCCTTTTTCGTTTCACTTTATTGTCATTAAATTTGCATAAAATCACACAGTTGCTTGAATTTTATCTTTACTCAGACACGCTATGATATAACTTATATGGGTTTATTGGGGTCCATATATTTTATGCCGCCCACTTATGTAAATCCAGCAGTGATAGTATACAAAACAAATTAATTTTTCTCTGTTCCAGTTCAATTTTCATAAATTTTGAATCAATTAATATTTCATGCATACATTATTTTTCTACAAAGCATTCTAAAAATATATTATAGGAACACTAAATAAAAAAGTCACATAGCTATATCTACAGCTTAGTAATATGATCAATAGTACATATTTAAAAACTAAATCTTACGATACAATTATGAAAAGGCACCTGGAATGCACAAAGCAAGCATACAATAAATAGGCTCAACATTGTCATGACTTGAAAAGGCAACTTCATACTTAAATTTATACGTACACTTACACTCTTTTTACCCTGCAAGTTGGCAAACTTGTCTAGCTATGCCACACTCTCGTTGCCAAATATCAGGAGCAAGAGCCTGATTTAACCACACAATGTATTTTGAGCACAAAAAGCAAAAAGATTAAATAACTAAATTTCAAAAAGACTATTATTTCACATACACTGATTTGCTATGAGCATGAAGTACTATTATTTAAGTAACTTGCTCAAATGTTTAAATAAACTGCTCTAAGATAATTTTGTTTGTAACAAAGCACTGGGTTAGATCATGTTTAAGGCCGGTGACAGACTGGTGTTTTGGTCACCAAACCGTCAGTCTGTCACCGGCCTAAAAAGTGGGATAGCCGGTAAACTTAACTGGGAAATGCTCGAGTAGTCAGTAATGCAACATACAAACACACATTTAAACACACTAGCTTTCACCAGCCTTTATTTATGTGTAAAGATGTTAACTTAGCCATTTCTTTTACCCAATTTTAAGCTCATATAGTCAAGTCAGGGTTCAGATCCTGGCCACTTGTACTTGAGAAGTCATATCTAAATTATGTCTTCCTCATCCCCGTCCTATTGATGTAATGAACGCAGATAACACAAAGAGGCGCTAGGATAACATTGTTACTCCAGGATTACCGAGGTAGGTGTACTGGCTGTCCCATTGAAAATAGGACAGAAGGGCAAGACCTACGCGCTTAACAGAAAATTTGGTGCTTTAGTCCCTTCTGCTGCAGAAGGGGACTAATGTACCCTGAAAATTACATAATTATTGTTTTGTTGGGTTTTAATTTTGAACTTAGGGGCCTACATTTTTCTGGTGTGTAGGCCTTGCTCTTCTATCCCTTCAACATTTAATTTAAGATAGCCTTTGGGCACCATTTTTTCTATGAAATATATTTATATTTTACATAATTTAATTTGCTTACAAGATCCACATACCTTGAGGTATTGTGGATTAATGCTAGACAATAAATTACCCTAAAGAACAAGACAATTCTAGACCTTCTATTACTAAGGTAAATAGAGCTTGAAAATTTGGCTAGAAGAACATTCAGATGGCTGTGAGCGACCTTGATAATTGCCCAAAATTAACATAATAGTGAATTTAATGTCAAAATATCAAGGGAGTAAGTTGTGTCACTGAACATAAATAAGGTGCATAGCATGTTTTGTTTTTACATAACATTAAATGCAAGGAACTTACATCTAGAAGGTACTTTCTCCTACCAAATTCCTATTATTTAGTAGAATTCTGACAGACAAAAAAGGCCTTTCAGACATAATTTCCTATTAAAATAGTGTATATGTGAAACCTTTATATAAAATTTAAATATTAAATTAGTCTCAATTGTTTGTGTGATTTTTAACTTACCAAACTAAAATTGATAAAATTCAAGATTCCCAGTAAAAATTTTTGGCCAAGAAAAATTGTAAATTCGCCAGTACCATGTATTACTATTACTCTAGTACATTATTAGAGTAACATTAAACATATTTTAAGGTTATCCTAATTGATTACCTCCTTTGTTATATTTAATAGTTTCTGAAAGAATAAAATAATAAAATATAGACAGTCCTTTAATTCCGTACATAAGGTGTTCTAAGAAATGCGTATAAAGGTTTAACCCATAGCCTACAATCACATTTAGGTGAAAAATATTATTAAACTATATTTATTATATACTTTTTTTTAGAAGAGAAGGGTAGAGTTCTATATTTCTCGAGTCAGAACATTTTATTTTTAATCTAGAATCCAAATTTGAGTCCACAAATCTTTAGAAATGTACCTTTTAAATTGAAAATTTAATTTAAAAAAGGGTTGGTTAAGGCTTAATATCCTTGAAAAAAATTCAATTTTGTTTGCCATGTCTATTATGCCATAAACAAAGAGAACAATTTGTATATAAATTAAGTATATTAATACAATGTCTTTTTTTTAAACTCCCAACTAGACAACTCTAATATTTATTTTACCAATGGCATTATTGCTTAAAATTGTTATTTCATAATTGTATTTGAGATTCTTATGACCCGCCTTGTTGGTGTAGTTAGCTAAGGTGCTAGTTTCGTGTTGAGTTAGACTGCAGAGGACGAGGAGATCGAGGTTCGAATCTCACTCGGGTGAACTGGAGTGGGGGTGGAGGGGTCCTAAATGGTTTTCCACTCTCCCTCATGCAAATGCAGGCTTACTTCATCTATATTCAACCAACCCAATAGCGTGATTGGTACTAAATCCTATAACCCGAAAGGGTAGTAAGACGCGGTGCGAAGTAGTTTTACTACAATGAGAGAAATAAAAATGTACGAAATCAAGGACTGCCTGTAAAATCATTTTATTCACATTAAATATCTGCAAAATACATTCCAATTTCAAAACTTTTGAAAATATCTTTTTTCTTTTTCCAGAAATTTAAAATTGTGCAGGTTTGCCATGTTTTTGAGAACCCTGAAAGCTAGGTGAAAGACCAGATGAATATAAATGATGATTTTTAACAATACAAAATTAATTTTATAATAAATTAAAATAAATTTCTTTAAAACATACAATATATTTTATAATAAGAACATTAGATAACATTTCTAATATGTAATATATATTAATTAAGTCAACACAGAGCAATGTCATGCAATTTGAATGTTTACAGGACAAATTACTGCATGACATTTTAGTCCCCTTTAGAAGTGTATTATCAACTATTCTGTATAGTTCAAGAGGGTCAGCAAAGTTTTAACTAGTGAGTGATCTTTGTCATATAAAACCTCAAATTTGTTGTCTTTCCTAATAAATCATTTAAATCAATGACGTATACATTAATATTATATTGCTGTTCCTAGATCTTTAGCATAGTAGGTTAAACTGTTTTATTTCTAAAACAATTGAATTATTGCTAGTTCACACATCCATCAAACCAATAAAGCATTAAAATCTAAATTCTCTATTCTGGCATATATTGCCTGTTGATGCAACAATATCAATTATGTCAGTGAAGCTCATGATTATTTAACTATTTTTCATGCAAATGAAACAAACCATTAAGACATAATACTAATAATAGAGAAATTTATGACAGTAGTTTAGTTTCTGTCTACAACAATGATGGTAATTTGAGTTTATTAGTAATTGTGATTGACAAACATATTATGATTGTAGCTTTAGAAATTTAATTTTACATTAAATTAGTCAAAATCACAATTACAACTATAAAGAAAATGATAAAATAGGGACATTTTATCTTCATACAATTAATTTTAGGATCATTGTTAGGTTTCCAATTAAATATCACTAAACTCTATAAATGATGTTGAAAATCTATACACAAGGCAGTCACTATTGCAACAACAGTTTGATAGAGCAAATATCAATTATCAAATAAACAAAATGTATATATGAAGCAATAAAAATAATAAACACTATCACTATATAATAAAACATAAGTTTGCCAAGAATAAAAATTCCAGAACTTGAAATAACAAATTAATTAAATGGTTTAAAAAAAATCTAAGATATATTCTATGGATGATTTGGGCATCAATATTCTACATATTCCACAAACATAGTTGTCAATTTAATTATTTACAAAACACTATTTAAAAAAATTACACGTGGAAGACACGTATGATATTTGTTGTTTGTATAGGAAAATACTTTATTATACTAATTCTAACATATCTCATATCGTATAGTTTTTATTTGTATTGGATATAAAATATTGAGCATTGCCAATCCTTTACTAAATTAATTATTGGTGTTTATTTTATTTTTTGCAACCATAAAATGAAAAGTTATGATTGACAAAATGTAATTTAACAAAATATATTCTGCTTGCATAAATTAGATATATTACAAATAAATTGTGTTCAACCCAAATGTTTTCAGATATAATGAGAACAAAAAAAGTCTGTGCAGTGTGTAAAATAATTTTCAAGTTTGTGCAACACACACTAATTATAATTTTTTCTAGAATTTGTTTCAATGAGATTTCTTTATTAATGCTAAACATTCAAAATATTATACGTTGGCAAAAATATGAAAAAGAAAATATCATTGGAACACTTGTGCACCATCCAATATAAGGACGACTCTCCATTTTGTTTTTAAAGTTTATTAGATGTTATTTTCTACACTATTTATCAATCTACACATAAATATTATGTGGTTTTTGCAGATAATGAATAATTTTAGAAAATATTTAATCAAGTTAGTGTTAAGTTCTATAAATAATATAAGTAAAAGGAAAATATTATGGTATAGTAATATCTGTTGTGTGTTGTTCGAGGAGATTAGATATTTCGAATGAATTATAAGAAAAAACTAATAAAATATCTGGCTTAAAAATGTTTTATAAACAATTTTTTTTGTCTCGTTAACCACAGTTTTATCTCAAATATATCTTCCAAGTAATAGAGACTTAAATTAAATTTCAAAACTATAAAACATATACAAATATATACAAAACACTTAATAGTAAAACACACATAATTATATTACTATTTTCTAAAATATGTAAGGAAATATCAACTTCACATAATGATAACATTGCAATAAAAACTTTTTTTTAACATAAACAAAAACTAGTTTAATGTGAATAGGCATTATATTTAGTAGTTCACAATACAAATTATATTTGTGGTGCTTTAAATGTTATCTTTCAAGCACTTGCTACTATTGGTATTATGAGCGCGTGAAAGGAGGTAAGAGGACCCTCAGAGCCCCACAGTCTTGTGATACAAAGGTGTAATCTTAGCAGTTGCATCAAGACAAGCCATTGCAATTTGACAACAAAAACTACATACAACTTACCACTGAGCTTATGATGGGGAAAAAAGTAGAGCAGTAACCGACCAAACATACTATTTTTTTCACAATAAATTAAAAACATTAGATTCCCTCAGTTCTTTGGCTAAAAAATAATCCTGCCAGACATTTGTCCACCCCTTCGACCACAAAGTCAAAGAAGTTTTTCCAGAAGTATTTTATTTCAAATTCAATCTATATAATGTTTGCAACCTACTATGCAAGATCATTCAACAAATGATTTATTACAGCTTTTTTTTTTTCAATTTTTACGTATATTTCACAGTTTCGCGTCTTAACGAAACTAAGTACAGCGTTTGCAGCCTGTGCAACACTATACAGATACATGTTAGTATATATATTTTTTATTTGATACACTGGACTGTAAGTTATATAGAGCACTGTGCCTATTTAGAATCACATTGGTGATAAATATATTAATGTTATATTTATAGCTATAAATTATTTAAATTCACTACTCAAAATATTATCTAGTGTCACAACCATTGCTGTAACAAGAAATTACAGAGATAAGAGAATGCTACAGCATTTCTCTCTTTGACTAAAAAAATCTTTGAAAATATATAGTGAGCAAAAATAAAAAATAAAAACTTGCAAAATTATACCCTACATTTGATAATTTTCTAATTTGTCTATTGAAGTAAATCTCTCTCTCACACACACACACACACATACGCAAGTATTTTGCTCCAATAAAAGTGTAGCTTGTTATTCCAGACATTTCACAGCACCTAGATGAAAAACATTTCGAATAAATCACTCGTGCTTTTTTTTATGTTTAGTAAACTGATACCGTAATGTTTGATATTTAAAAAAAATGTCGTTCTTTTTTTTTATAAAAACTTTGGTCATGTCATGTATAAAAAAAAAGTCTAAAGTGTCTTGTACACTATTCTTCTATATCCATATGTATACATAAAAATACATATAAAATTAAAAACTTGAATGAGTAGACGTATACAGAAATATTGTTCACATTTTCTTAAATATCAGTAAACGTGGTTATCAGAGACATTTTGTCTCTTCTGATAAACTTGTTTGATAGTTCTGGTGCAGTGATATTTTTCTTCGAGGTGGTAGCCACATCAGATTAGATAAAGCTCAATGTAGCGGTTTCCAATATGCTGCCGATTCTTTTCAAGGACAGCACGTTCTGCCTCGACACGAGAGGGGAAACAAACAATGGCCTCACCTGTAGCTCGTCCATCCATACTACGCTGCAGCTGAATGCATTCCGGGGTTAGCTGCCAAACCAAAAACATGCATCATACTCAGCAATACAACCACATTTTAAATTTTCACAACTAAATACTAAGTTTATTAGACCCCTCTTTTTTCTTCTATCAACTAAATAAGTGCAAGAAGTAAGTTTAACGATTGAATGCTAACTATTGAGAAACCCCTTAAAATAATTAAAATAAAGGAAATAATAAATATTAATAGTAAATATGATTTTTCAAGATTCCTTAATTAAAGTGATTTAGAATCCATACTTATTTGGGTACAATAATAAGACACACGAGTAAATATAAATATTTTTTAACACCGCTTCACACATTTTTTTACATCACAATACTTTTATGTCAAATTAAATTTGACCAGCATAGTAAACATCTTGCCAATAACTCTGAAAATATATATATCTTTCTAAGAATTTAAATAGGGACCTTCATTGTTCAGATCAGTTTTAATAGACAAGCTATGTTTTTATTTATTTTAAGTTGTATTGATAATGAGATATTTAAGCTCGACTATTGTTCTAAACATAAAACCTGTACAAGTTAATATGTAAATTATTTATAAAATAATAGTTTTAACTAGTGTAAAAATAGTGTATTTTTCCTGTTCCAATTTATTTTTAAATATCAGTATAGCCGATAGCTAATCTAACATCGGACCTGAGGGGAGGGGGGGGGAGAGGTAGGAGTGGGGTCAAGAACAGCCACCCTGATAGTGAGTGGTGTTTGTATGTTGGATGCATCTAGATGCTTCGTTTGAAGGGAAAATAGAAAATCGACTAGCTGATTAATGCTATGAGTGAGTTTTACTAAGATTAACTGTCTTAATTTTACTATTATATAACCAATAATAGTTCATAGAACACTAATTAGAGTAGTAAAGATTGGTCAAGAAGGCCAAAGAAGCTTAAAGAATGATAGGCCATTTTCAAACTTGAAAAGGCTCTAAAGTTTTTTGATGTTTGGAAATTAGCATCAAAATAGCAAGCAAGTTTAGTTCAAATATTGAGTAGTGACCAGGCGGGCCCTTGCAGTTCTGGAAGATGGAGTTATTTATTATATATTCAAAGTGAACTAAATAATATGGACAAAAGTGTTCAATTTGTTGCAATCAAATCCTTTCCCCCCAAGCCTTAGTGTCCATTTGAGTTACACACATCCATTAACTACGCTAGCCTAATAGGTATCAGGAAGGTAATTTTCTTTGCGGGAATAAACCACATTTGCGTTGAGTAAAAGTGGAAAAACAATGTAGGTAAAACAACCCTCGGCATACTTAACCGGGATTCAAAAGACTTCCCCATCCCTGGCAATCCAGTCTAGCATGAGAACAACACATTAGACCATTGCTGCATGCATGAGGAGCTCTAATATATATATATTTTTTAAATAGCGGGACAATAATATGTCCACTGTTGACTTCAATTTAAAAATCTGAATTGAAATTCCCCAATATATGTGTCACCTAGTACAACATTAACAACACTTGTTTTTCTTGCGGTCAGAAAGGTCACCAACCGCTGTGGCAAAATAACACTGGTAACAATAATAAAGTGGTACAGTTTTTATTTGAATGCGATATGGAGGGATGGATCAAATCCTATATTTCTCAAATCTGAATCTCAAAACTAAATCTTAAATTTTCTTTCGAATCTAAAAATCCAAATCCAAATTTAAATCCTAAAATCTTTAAAAATGAACAGTTCTAGTTAAGAGTACAAATATTTCAAATGATAATTTTTTTTAAAAAAGAGAACAAAAGTAGTTTAAGGTTAGGGTGCCACTGACATGATATTTTGTTTATCATGTTTATTATAATTACTCTAATCAAAAGCTTCAAATTGCTATTTGAAGTCAAAGTTTTCATAATTGTATTCGAGAAACTTGTCAAAGATGTTAATTAATCTCGAATCTCTCAAATACCTACCATAGTAATGGGGAGATTCGAGTATTCTATCTCGAGTAATAATAATTTGTAATTAAATAGTATTCTTAGGAAGGGGTAATCCTCATTTCTCCACCAAAACAAGTCCCTTTTTCTTCACAAGTATGTTTATAAGCATAGCTCCAATGCTTGGCATAATACCTTTTAGACATACAAAAAAAATCATATTTTCAGAGAGTAATTTGAGACAATTTTTTTAATTTCTTAATTTGTTTTATATGTGGAATGTATTTGTAGTAAGATAAACTACATAGTGTCAGCTCGCATAACAAGTGAATACAATTATTGACATTCCCAAAATCAAACTAAAAAACCCAAGATGGCCTGGTATGTAGAGTGTTTGTAACAAGATTGGCTACACTTTAGGATTTTTGAATAATCCCCGTCAAGTGTATTTAAGGTGGCTTTCCCCACTCTCCCACCACACAAATGTACATTCATTTTCTCATACCTATCCGAATAGAGTAGTTGTTAACATTGGCGGATAACCCCAATGGATACTAACACCAATGTTTACATCCTACAGAACTGGGAAAATGGCTGTTTTTTTGTTGTTTTTTGTGTGGCTGGAGGCCTCCAGTGAATACAAGAACTTAATTTAAAAGCTACAAAATTAGGATTTAAACTTACTGATAGTGTGGGTGTTGGGGTGACTTGGATTCATATAATCGATGCTCCACTGTAAAAATGGAATAATAATTAATCATATAAGTTAAATTTGTTTAGAATTATTGTTATATAAACTAGGGTTAAGTCAAAAGACTCGTTATAGGGTTAAAACACACTTTGTAATATTTCTTGTATTTATGAAAATAGTTTAAGGTAGAGTTTCCCATTTCGCACGCCAAACACATTTTACCGCCATTATTTTTTATGACCAAATAATTCAACTTTTCAAAATGTAATTTTCACAACCAGCATGTTTGATCATTTACTAGTTAAATGGTTCACAGTGTTAAGGGAAATATTTGTGTTTATGTTTATTTTCAATAATAATGTGATAGCAACCATGGGGTCGATGTGGCTTAAATTAATACCATACATTGGAGCAAACACAAAATTGCTTTTACAGTGAAAAAAGAAACACAGTTCACCCTTTACACTGCTGTCAATGGACAGACATCTATGACTAAAATTGCTCGTTACTGACCAATCCCTTAATTTAGGTTTCATTTTATCGGAATTCTTGAGAAGGGAGTGTGAAATGCACAATGCAACTTTATTAAGAAAGGAAACAAAATAAAGGGAAAAATAAAAACGGTAAGAAAATGGTATCATCATAAATGCAAATAGTGTTTTATAAATATTATTTTTGTGAAATCATGCCAAGCACACAACATGGGAAAATCATCCTTTAAAGAGAAACCATTTCTGATACAAATTTGACATCGTTTGGCATCACTAATTTTAAGAATCACAGTTTTATGTCACTTCAATTACTGAACCATGGTTAAAAATAATTTAATTTACAGTTGAGTGGCGATTGTATGGACGCTTGCCATTACTTCAAACTGACCTAGTGGTTAGGAAGGCTGACTCGATCTAAAATATCCTGGTTTTCTCTCATGTGATAACTAACATAGTTTTGTAGTTGTGTATGAGTTTGTCCTCAAAACTTAAATTGATGGTCCTATCGTTAGGTCTATACTGTGTGGTATTCAATGTTAAGTAAATTTACAATTATCGTGCTTATATTACACCCCATTAGTGAATTTGTCCAGTTTATGAATCGAGCCCATTTTTGCCCATTCAATGAACTGACCTCTTAACCTGACTAGTTCATTAACTGGGTAGCTCCAATCATTACTCATTTCATGAACCGGCTGTGTTTTTGTCCAGTCCGTGAAATGGACAAGAGAGCAACGGGTTTGGTCTTCAAGTTAATTTGACTTTGAATTGTTTTAAAATGGAAGGCTATGTTAAGTTAGGTAGTTAGTTTAATATACTAATTTCCGTTAAGCTTGTAGACAATAGTAAAATAAGTTTCAATTCATGAAATGGGCATGAGTTAATGCAAATTTTGCCCAATTTATGAAATGGGGTGTAAAACACACACATATATATAAGTGTGTGTGTTAAACTTATATACATATATATATATATATATATATATATAAGATTATAACTAAACTGTATTAATAAACTGAAGAGTTTGTTATGAGTATTGTGTGCAATATCTACTGTGCGCAGAGGGTTGAAATTTCAAAATTAGAAGCTCCTGTGCATAAAAAAAACATGTCCATCTCAAGTTGGAATGTTAAACTTTTAATAAGATTTCTTTTTAATATATTAAAAACTGGCTCTGAAGAAATAAAATGAAGAGATTTATTTTTTCTGTCTGAAGCAAATAAACGCATTGTCCAGGGTACTTCTGCTAGTACATGATAAAAACTATGTAAGTATCTTATAAGAAAGTCCTGAACTCTTTATCTTCATTTAATATTTCACTCTATCTATTTCTTAACTCAACGCCTCCACGTTCTATTAGAAGCTTATAATAACTTAATTTAGGTACAATTTACCACTTAGTGAAGTGGAACACGCCATTTGCATCACTAGATAAAAGAATAAATGGCGCCCAAAGGCCGTATTAAATTAAACATTGAAAGGAGGATAGAAGGGCAAAGTGTACACACTTACCAGAAAAATGTAGGCCTCAAAGTTCATAATTGAAAACACAACAAAACACATAATTATTAAATTTTCGGGATACTTCAGTCTCTGTCTTCATAAGAAGAGCCTTAAAAAGAGAGAGAGAGACAGTGACAACGGGGAGCTCCAATGATTTGGAAGAGAGGCCCTGATGTGGTCCATGTACTTATAAAAATTATTGACAAGTGTGTTGAAGGGGACTGATTTACCCTGAAAATTACATAACTATGTGTTTTGTTGTTTGTAATCGTGAACTTTGAGGGCCGCAGTTTTCTGGCAAGTGTGTAGGCCTTGCCCTTTTATCCTCCTTTGAATGTTTACTTTATTACTAAATCAAGTTAGTTTGCACTTGAGAGCTCTGCATTAATAATAGAAGCTGAGCTGTGTCTGCTGAAATAGTTAAATTAGATGTGCACTAGTGATGAGTGACATACAGTTAAAACATATTTATTATCAGGTAAATCTAGTAGTTTTATTCAAAGCTGCCTACAATAGAATAGTTGCATTTGAAAGAATTATTATTATTAGCACAGCGTCTTACTACCCCTTCGGGTTATATGCACTTACGCTAATGTGTAATGTTAGGGTGATTGTGAGATGAAATGGAGGACCTACAGTTTAACGTGGAATCCGAAGATGTCTTGTCAGAGGTGAAGGAAGGGTTTGGTAATCAGATAAACCTTTGCCGGGACCGAGGATTGAACCCCGGCCGCCAGCATATAAGTCTGACACCTTACCCCTAGACCGCCAGGTCACCTACTTGAAAGAATTAAAATAAGCAAATTGTGGTCATGAAAAGTACCACAACAGGTTTTATAAATTTTTCCTCCAAAATAACTAAAGATAAAATAATTTTGAGAAATTCAGGTTTTTTGAATTGGAAGACATCTTACTTAATCTAGTTCTCTTACCTAAGTGTTACTCAATGTAACCTAAAATGAGAAGAGTTGAGAGTAATCCAAGATCCGGCAGTTGCACCAGGATGAGTTTTTCCACACTTTGATTTCCTATTCTCTCCTTAGGAAGATGTGATTGCACTTAATTCAAAAATGTACCTTTATTATCATGGTCCTTTGTATTAAAGTATTTAATTTACCGACAGTCGCAAGTGATATATTACATTAACTTATAAACTACTTTGAAAATTACCTATCTTTCGTTGAACACAAATTTTCAGCAACATTGTGATTGAAGAGGTTTTAAGAGATACCCGCCATTACAGTTAAAACAAGCCAACTTGTAATGTGTACGATTATAACTACAGTTTGAGCTATTTAGACCGGCATTCTGCTGTCGCTGTCAGGCATGTTTTGAATCTGCCACTATAAGTTTGTGAGGCAGCCACCAGGACAGTGCTAATAACAGTAAAAGGGAGACAAATTTGTTTATGTCTGCCGCCAAGTGTTTTGGCTGTATTTTAGCTTTTAATTACATCTTCCAAGAGAGCAAGAATTGTATTATTTATTTCCTGTTATAAGCTTTACTCTCCCTTGTATGACATATCAATACGTATGTAGAGTGATACGGCAGGCCTAGAACCTAGGGATAAGGAGTATATAAAGTTTGTAGGAGTCGATTTCTGTGGTCCAGTTTTTGTCAGGTTCAAAGGGTGCCGGACTAAAGAGTGTCAACTGTATTTAAAACAAAACAAAAAATATGCAAGATGTAATTGCTTTTTGGTCACTTTCTAAGGGATGTATAATTATTTATGTGATTCGAAAAAGGGGTAAGGATTTTAAGGTAGGTTAAAAGCAACCTTAAGTAACAAGACAAACTGTCTTGAGCTAGAATCTAAAACCAACTGTTTATAGCTCAAATCTGACAAGTTGCTGAGATTTTAAGGGCCCCTTAAGAGGTTGTAAATAGAATAAATTGTCGTTGATTGCCAGCGTTTTGTCAAAGTTAAATAATCATTGACAAAAACTGTAAAATTAAAAGGATAGGTAGAGAATATTTCTTTTTAATAACATAAAAAATAATTAGATCCATTTAGAAGGGGATGTAATAAAAGAAGCTTTAATAGTAAATATTAATTTGTTTTGGAAGGTTTTTCTGACCAGTGTTTGAATTAAATAATAATATTATATTGTTTTCATGCTTGAACCATGTCAAAGAAATTGCTTTTGATGTTTCGAGGCTCAGATGGAATTACCAACAAAGGACATCAAGACTATAAATATACCTTAAATTCAAGTCAAAACAACTAGACCCCTTCAAGCTGATGGCCGTTGTAGATTCAGCGAAAATGTCAAAAACAATTTCATCAATGTAGCTCAAACTTGAAAATAATAGTTTTAACAACATTCAAGATCCCCGTACCCCACATCTTTTAAAATCAATTAGAACGGATGAACTTCATTATTTTGTGCCTGTCCTAGCCATAAGTTAGTTTATAAGATATAGAAAAATATATGACTTGAATAAAAAAAAGAACCCAGACAATGAGCTGGAAACAGTAATGGATGTAAAAAAAAGAACCCAGACAATGAGCTGGAAACAGTAATGGATGTAAAAAAAAGAACCCAGACAATGGGCTGGAAACAGTAATGGATGTAAAAAAAAGAACCCAGACAATGAGCTGGAAACAGTAATGGATGTAAAAAAAAGAACCCAGACAATG
>CABEEJ010003719.1:33584-76920 GCA_901482245.1 Timema douglasi
CCCTATCCCCCCCCCCAATGTTAGTGCAAAGAATGAATCAATTTAAGTAGATAATTATAACAACAGTGATTGTTTATAGTACCAAGAAAAATCACTTTTCAAGACTAATTTATGGCCTAAAATGATTTAAAAGGGTAGTTTTTTTATTTAATTTAGTCAAAGATGGATTCAGTTGTATTGAACTAGGAAATTATTAATTATTTCTATCAAGTTACTTATTTGAGGGTAGATATTTTCTACTTGAATAGATTGTGAAAGAAAATTCAATTTGTTAAGGTTATTATTTTTAGGATGAGCATAATCAAAGGAACACGGTGTTGAGACATGTGGTCAAGTTTGGATTTTCAATAAAACTTTGAATTTTAGCTTTTATTTATAGCCATTAATTATTTTTTAAACTATCAATTACCTATTATATCAGTAGTTAAATGATTAGTTAGGTACCACAATATTGTAATATTTCTGATATTCATTTAGTTCCTATTTTGTTCTATATTAGTATATTCAAATAGGTCCCAGATTTCTTTTTAAAATAGATAATGTTTCACTTTGATTAAAGACAAAATTATATATCACAACAATAATATTATGATGTATCGTACAGTGGCTTTGTTCCATTATATAAATCTATTTTCATCTTAAAAATAAAATTTAAACATATTTTAACTAGCCTACATTTTTTGGTTATTATAATGTTTAGTTAAATATAATGGATGACTTCAACATTAAAACTTAAGGATTTGGTAATTTAAAAAAAATCTTGTTAAGAATGTAGCAAAGGTTCATTTTTAACTTGCATTGCTAAAGGTATGAAACTTCTAGAGAAGATAGAAAAAGAATCAGAAAATCTGAGTGTGCAAAATATTCAGAGGAATTTACATTTTAAAAAAATAATACATTTAATAACCACTGTTACTATAGATTAAATATCTTATTTTGACTGCCTCCAAATTTATTCAAATGACAATGAAATTAAACCTACATTTGTAGAGGTTTTGTTAGGTTAATGGTACCACAGCACAATTCCACCACCCTTAAAACACAAAATACCACCAGGAAAATATGACAAAGTACCACCATAACATTACAAAAAAATAAAGCATGCAAAATTAAATGCAATAACTTGATCTCATATCCAGTGATAAACAAACATATTAGTAAGCAAATTTTTGACTTTCAAACAAATAAAATTGTGGTATATATCATTGTATTACACAAAAATCTATGAAAACAAAATTTTGTAAGGATACATTTTACTGATATTACTAATCAAAAATCAAACAAAAACGCTATTATTAATTGTACTAAAACAGTTATTTGGTTAAGTGAGGCATATGTAAAGTGTAACAAATATAATGATAAATAAAAATAAAATGAGTTTGAAAAAATTATGAAGGTAAAAGTGATTTCTTTATTTATATTTTTTTAACTTGTATTACCAGACAGATTATTAAAACTAAGATAAAATACTAGTATTTTTAATGTAAAAGACTTATAAAATAAAATTGTAAGTTTAAAGAGAATAAGAAAGTTACCTAGTTTTATTAATAAGAAGAAATTTCAAGGTAAATGTTTATTTTCATATTTTAAATGGCTAAAGTCAAAACAAATGTGATTAAAAAACAAGTTTGCTACTAATAAAGTGAGCTTTAGTTTTGAAGCACAGAAGAGTCTCGGAAACTCGGCCTAATATGAAATTAGATGGTGTTGAGTTATTGAAATGTCAAGTTTTAAGAATGAACTTGCATGAGATGCATGTTTACCAAACAAGGATGAATCAGAGTAAAGTATCAAATATTATAGGGACAGTTGTACTTTACTGTAATATTGTATGTTACAGTTACAGTAATATATAACGTATTAATATAATGGTGTACATACAGAAATTCAGTACAGTTCTGTACATATAATAATGTATTAATTCGAATAACAAGTTACTGAATTAGAAAACTAATACAGCATGACTGTTCCACTTGAGTTACACAAATAAACTGAGAGGTTAAACAGTTGAATGACCTTGGATTGTGATGACTGTCGCCAACAGCTGTGTGCACGTGTGCATGCCGAGTTACCGAGACTCTACTACAATATTTTTTAAATCCCCTGGATACAAGATCAGCCCCTAGTAATAGCTGCTGGTTTATAGCCCCTAACCTCTGGAGATCCACTAAAGAAGTTCAGTACATGTCCCACATTAGCAGAGTACGGAAGACCTTGCATGATTACCAGCGTGGGTTGTGGGGGCTGCATCGGCCCCTGGGGGGGTCCCAGGGCGGCAGGCATTGGCCCCCCGTAATATGAAGTGGGGCTCACTGGAGGAGAGGGATATGGCCAATAGAAGATCGGAGGGTATGCCACTGGAAAGGTGTGTCTCGCAGCCAGTGGAGGTGCCGCGGGGATGAGTTGAGTTGGAGTGTGGCCAAACTGGGCAAACGTCGCTGCAGGGCCAAACGGCGGTGGAGGCATCAGAGTGCCACCTGGAGGAGCACAAGACATTGTTCATGCTATTGTTAAACATTACATTTGGTTACTTGACGATACTTTCATTCAAGATAGGTGCTGAAATTGCACCTAAAAACATATTCAAATACTTTTTGTTTCAGAACTAAGAATCTAAGGTGTTTTATTTGCAAGAACTTTAAAAAAAATAATATTCAACATTTTAAGCACCGACCAAACAAACAAATTGTTTCTTAAGTAAATTTTTAAAAGCAAATTTGAAACCATACCATACTAACTTATAGATTTATAAATTTTGTATTTCCCTGAAAATAAGTGCTATACAAAATATTTCAGACAGAAAAAAAATGTTGTATGGATGGCCCATATACAATCGAACAAAAATCGTATAGGAAAACTAGAACTTAACTCTAGTCTTTATCAGCCAAAATCAGGACTTAATTTTATAACAGTAAGTCCTACAAAATAATTCCTATAATTTTAATTTTCAAACTAACATGTATAGGCATGTTTGTGTGTTTATTTTTTTAAAGATGATTTTACTTAGCTTTCTTGATTTTTGTGTGTATTTAAAAGCATAGAAAAGGAATATAAAAGCACATAAATATATTTTTCAAAGGTTCTCTATATTGTGTTTATTACTGAGCTCATGTTCATCTTTTCAGGCTACCTCTACTTTTAACCTACAATGATTTATTTTATTTATTTACAAGCTAAAAATAATTAATTTAAAAAAAATCATCTTCTCATACCCCTTTTGCTCAAATAATTCAGAGAGTTGGTCACGTATGGGAGTTAAAATAGGTTACCTAAAAAAATTACATTTAATAATGTTTACAGTTAAAACAAGTGAATTAAAATTTTAGTATAAAATATTAAGTTGTAATTATTTATCATGATACATATTTAAATAGCTGGAATATTTGATAAAGTTAGACATTGAATTAAAAGAAGATTGTACATATTTGGGAACTGGACCAAAAACTAATGAAAGTGGATTAATAAAATAAAAACATAACCTTTTTTTGAATAAGATGGGGTGAAAGGAGACACTGGAAAAGGCCAGTGTTTTTGCAGTTTTTATTGGGAAACATTTTTTTAAATCTAAATAAATCAAATATTGCTCCAGTATAAACCAAGAGTTTAATTTTCTTATTGCAGTGATATCAACATTTCTTGAATATTTGTCAAGGGATTTAATGACAACTTTTTCTCTTGATTTAAAAAGCTATGCTCATGACATATATTCAAAAACTGTTGATATCCCTGAGTGAATACAATCAAGCTCTAAGTTTCTACTGGAGCAATATTTTTTAATTTCAGCTCTGTTTTGCTGCCCACTCGTGTTCAGCTATGTTCCCACATTAAATAACAAGATGAGAGGACAGGTTTTAAGAAAATGCAGAATAATTTACCCAAATGAAATGTCATCCCTCTCCTTGTGTGTGTGACCACAGATCACACACAATATCTGGGAGGACCCAACAAATCCCAACTCTATCCTCAGAATCTCTTTTGATAATTTCAAAAGAAATAATGGCATTATTTGGAAGTGGTGAAGTTAAAAAACATAGCAACATATCACGATGTATTGATAGCAGAGATAGAGGGTTTAAAATACATTTCATCACATATTGAGAATTTTATTATATTTGGAAGAAGGTACAGGAAAGGTGGATAGAAACATATAAAAGGGGGACAAACACAATATGGCCTTTACAATGAAAAGAAGAACACAGTTCACACTTTACACTGCTGCCAATGGACAAAGAGGTAATGGATGTCTCTTAAAGAAAATTGATCGTCACCGCCCAATCCCCCGACCTAGGTTTCATTCTATCGGAACTCATCAGGGAGGAGTGTGAAACACGCAACGCAACTTCCTAAAAGAGAAAACCAAAAAACACAAAAGAGGAAAAAAAGGAAAATGGTAAAGAATAATATGTTTCTATCCACCTTTCCTATACCTTCTTCCAAATATAATACAATTACCTCGTAAAGCGAAAAGAGGTTTTCCTTATAGAGTTATATCATTATATATTGAGAATTTTGTAACACTCATAAAAAAAACTAAGTTAATGTAGTGTTAGAATAATTTGGAGGTTGTTTATACACAACAGTTTTTTTAAAGCATTAACCTAAAGGTACAGATCTCAGATAAGGTTAACCAAATATAGTATTCAAAATGACCAAAAGTGTGCAATATATTTCCACTAAAGACATTCTTCTACAGAATTTTCTAAAGAAAAGTTAGGCAATTAATCGCATCAACTAGTGTGTATTAAAGCTATCTAGTTATGACAGTTGTACATCGAGCTGTGAGACCCAAGCCCATGATAGGTGCTTTATTCTAAACACACAAACATGTAAGGCCCTTATACTTAACCACCCTCATGCAAGACATAAATAGTATGAAAAATTAAAAATATCACCAGAAATTAAATAAAGAACCTCATGAAAACATAAGCAGTTTTAAATTTAAAAACCATTACACAATGGCATTTTATTATTGTGTTAAAACAAGGTATATATGGTTTTCATTTAATGTCAATACTTTGCTTTTCAATGGTAGCTCCTGAAACATGTTTGAATTTAAAATAAACATTCAGGAACATTCAAATGATGCAGTTGAAACATATTTTCAACAACCGTTAAAAGGTTGCTCAACTGTTTTAGTTGTAGGCCTGTATGATAGTTTAGTCCAGAGATTAGAAAAACACACACATAAACAACTCATCTATGTAAGTCCCAACATTGATGTTTGTATTTGTGTGTGTGTTTATTTCTAATATCTCCAGACCCATCACACAAGTCTGTAGACATACCATATATTTTAGTTTCCATTAAACATGAATACAACAAATCTTTCTCAAACTTGTGAGTTTCATGAGGTTTTTCTATTCCCACCTTACAATGGAGAAATAAAATAATGTACGCCATCCCCAACCTTCCGACACCATTGTTTACAAAATGGCCCCCAAGAGTGACCACTAGCACCACACCTTTTTTTTTGCAGTTGATCTTTTTTAACACTTACAACCTGTTAAGAAAAATGCAAAAAATTAACACAAGCAAAATATTAAGTTAGTTTGCCTTAGTACAAACATGGCTTTGAAAGCATTTTTTTCTTGTACACAAACATAAAGTCTACCTTATTTTTCTTATATCTATGCGTAGTAATTTAGCATTAGATTTGTAAAAAAAAAAATGTGTCTGTCCATAGTTGAATTGTAGTTAGAAAAAAAGTTGGACGTAGTGGATAAATGAAACAATGTGTGTCATATTTCAAAAGATGTATATAAAATTTATTTGGGATTAAATATAAAATAGTTTGGAATATGAATTGCTCAATACTAGTTCAAAGTCATTTTACTATATTAAGCAAACATAAATTGTTGCCCTACTGGCACTTAGTATTGTAATCAAACTTTAACCTATTATTTAAATAGGAAAGTTCAAGGTCAGATATATTTTGTTGGCATCATCAAATATCCAAGTAGATTAGATTATTTGCAACGTTTGCTTCTCCAAGTTTAATGAACAACCAGGATAAATTCAATTTAGTTCAAAAACATTGTTGATAATAGTCGTGTAAATTTCAATATTATCAACATCCCTTTTCTCAACTAATACAAAGCCTACAGAGATGAATTCTAACATAGTAGCATTCTCAGTTTACATAAAACACATTGTTTGCTTAAAATTTAAGTTAAAGGGAGAGTCTAACAATATGTTTTTATCAATTACCGAAAATAAACTCTCTCTGCCATTTTGTGTACACACTTGGCTGAGTATTTAATTCCAACAACCCAACAAAAGACTAAATCATTTGGGGAAGGTTGAATGAGCGAAAGTTTCGCGAAGGTTAGTAATATGCCTTTGTCAAGTGTGTGTGTTTGAAGAGTGCTCCTTGTTCACACAGCTCTACAACTCAAGGCACACCATAATAATACAGTCTTTGGTATTTTTTTAATTACTACCCCGTCCTCTACCCATTCGGATTATATGCTCTCTAGTCCTTACTCCATAATAGATCAACACTAGCTTTATAGATTAGTGAACAAATGTACGTATGGAGTTATACATTTTAAAAGGCCTTCTTCCACAGATTTAATAAAACGTGGTGAGTTTCATAATATCTTGCAGAGTATGGAGCATCAGCTGTGCCAGAACCACTTTCTAGTAAATTAGCATAAGCATAAACGTTGAAAACATAATATCATGAAGTTTATGTTGACACAAACGTTTATTGAATTTTCATTTACTTACTTTTAAGAGCAATTCTCAGATTGTTTCATAAAATAGAAAGAAGGCTACCAATACTTTCTATGTAGAGTAAAATAAAAAAAATTAACTACAAAGATGTTTACAGAGCTTAAAGCTTTTATTTTTTTACTAATTTCATTGGCAAAATTGTTTTCTCAATGATCAACATGACTAAGGCTAAAGCATTCACAAATAAATGATTAATAGAATGAGGGCTTAATTTAAAAAGTAAGAGGACTATGGAGTATTTTATTAAAACTGTTTAGCTCTTTTTTCACTTTCATCTAAAACCAATCTTTTCTAAATTTTCATTTGTAATAGTTATGAACAATCCATTTGCAATATTTGGTATTAGATAGGTTTTGTACCACTGTTGTACTACCACCACAACTAAAGAACTATTTTGATTGTATTAAATTATTATTTTTAATTTGCTTGGATATATTTTGGAAGCACACCACATACCTAGTTTGAGGAACAATAAAATGGTGAGTTATATCCATCTGAATGGTCCTATTGGTATTGAATCATCCAACTTTATAACATGTGAACACTCGTGTAATTAAACTTGTTCTTGAATTTACAACATTGCATATATCTTATTGCCAGTTAGTTTAAAGCATTACCTTTGATTAAATGACAGTAAAACAAAAATATATGGTCTGCAAGCCTTCAGAGTGATACCAATTAAAAGAGAGAGAACACCACACAGCATATTTGTGATAACAGTCATTCATCAATTAATTTATAGTTTATAAAAAGTAATTTTACAATAATAGAAATTGAGAGCACTAAAGAAAAAGGGAAAATAAACTTATAAGAGTAAATTAAATGAAGAAAGCCCACCTAGGGAAAGAGGAAAATTGTAGGAGGAATTCAATGCACAAAAGTGACATCTTCCTTTCTTCTGTCTTCTATAGTAGAAGTAGTCACACACACATTTTAGCACAAAGAGTAATATTTCGGCATTGTTGCCTTTATCAAACACAAAGAAAAAGGGAATACACTCTACATAAACACTGAATTACTCCATTTGGAAATAAAAAATAAACTTTTAGAAACATTGTGTCAACTGTTGTAGGAGTACAAATACATTTTTCAAAGTTTTTGGCTGTGGTTATCAAATATAAATATTTAATTGGGGAAAAAAAGGTAATAATAAAAAATAGAATATATATCTCAAAATAAAAGTAATATTAAAAGCATTAATCTTCTAGGAAGAAAGAAACTGTCTTATTAAGGCCTGATGGTAATCTATTGGTGGGCCATTTCCCACCGTGTGAGTTGAGAACTGTTGCACTGTTTGGGAAATGCCCTTAATGTTTTGGTGGTGTAGCGGGTTTGAAGGTTCCGGTTACGGGTACCAGCAGTGGGTATTGGCTTGTCTGGGTCTTTGTGGTTGTAATTCACTGCCTGAGATAACTTGTAGTAATGCCTATATATTCTGCATCACATGATTTGCACTGTAGTTGATAAACCAATTTATTTGTTTTGCTGTTGAAGTATGTAGCTGGTAGGCGGATTCCACAGGTGCTGCAACGGGTGCCACCCAAAGGGGTATGAACCTTTGGTAGTCTGTTTTTCTTTTTGAATTCTTTTGGGGTCAAGAAGTTTAGAATGGACTAGAATACTGTGGAGATTGGGCTGGTGTTTGTAAGCAACTCTTGGGGATGAGTGAAATTGGCTAGTAGCTTGTAGACACTTTTAAGGATAATATTTATTCAGTGTAGACCAGTTTGGTATTTTTTTGTGAGAGAGATGTCTTCAACTATTTTTTGGAGGGTCATTTTTGTCTATTAAGAGTGCTCGCGAGATTGGGGTAACTTCTGTGTTGGAAAGCTGTGGAGAGTTGTTTACAATATTCAGTTAGCTTGGGCGGCGAGGCTGAGTGGTAGAGACCTTTTTGTGTATGAAGGATGGCTGCTGTGATAGAAGTATTGTTTGGTAATTGGTGGGTTTTATATGAACAGTGGTGTGAATTTAGTTGCTTTCAAGGATGGTGAGACAATGCTGTGATTTATTGTGGGGGAAGTTTAAGGGGCTGCCACTGTTGAAATTATCTAGAAATGTTTGTGCGACTATCTCTACTATAGAAGACAGAAGAAAGAAAGAAAGATGTCACCTTTGTGCATTGGGTTCACCCATATTTTTTCCTCTTTCCTTATGCAAGCTTTCTTCATTAAATGTACACTTATTAGTTTATTTTTATTGATTTATATCAATTTTCATTTTTATAAATTTTCAAAAAATAAAATATTTTAAATTGGACAATTGTGTAATTGTGGATTTTTGAATGGCAATTTTTTTTTTAACTTCCAAGTCAAAAAATGTATTACTAATTATAATACTTTTTAATTAAGAGTGAAAAAAATAATGTATTCCAACACAAATTTGTTAGTTACTATGGTAAAATGTCTTCCTATGGTGTTCCCTCTAAGCCTTCTAACAGCTATGCAACAGAGATTTGAGTGAAAACAATAATTGTGAATTTCAGCCGACAGAATTGAGAGGTGGTATTGCATCATCACAAGGATTACTAGATAACAATGCCAATGATAATCTTCAGCTATATCAGTCAAATTATTATTATTATTATTGTGATTTTTATAAATTTACTTCTAACAAATATTGTAATGTTTGTGTATACATTACATTTATAATTAGAAAGTTTAGAGATTATAAAATAGTTATAATCCAAAACAAGTTAGGGCCTAGGAAAATAAAAAGCCTTTTAACGATGTTGCATAGCCATAAAAGTGAAATATTCCAAGTTGAACTTTTTGACTGGGAAGTTTGGTCCTACCTTTCCTGTGGGCCGCAGGTGAAGTGAGGGAGCAACTTGCAATAAGCCTCGGCATAGCAACGGGAGAGTTTGTGTGTGTCACCGTGTACAGACCACTCGCCTCATTCTCGACACCGTCACCACAATTAATACTTCCAGAAGAGAATGTGACATTTATATCTGATCCACAAATATTATGTTTAATAAAGTTTTTTAGAATATCTACATTTATTACAAGAAGAAAGGTTTTTCCATCTGTTCCAAGTTCCATAAAAAATACTATATTTATATAATGAACTTGATAAACTTCACCTTGAAGAGTTAAAATAGTTTTGGAAACACTTAGATTACTACAGACAGCTATCTTGTGTGTATGTTAAGAAAGTATGAAGTGTTGCCACGGTGTCAAAAACCCTAGAACCCAATAATAAAAAAAAGTTGCTGTGAACAAAGTTTCACAAAAGTATTAAAGTTTATTCAAATTCGAATAAATGATACAGAAAGGGAGAATAAAGGAACATAACATAGAATTTCACTTTTAACTCTCGCTAGAAAAAAATAATTTACAAAAGTATTAGGAATGCTTTGTGTAGCAATTTGAACATAGCAAAACACCTTCAAGGTTAGCTGCCATTTTGTTAGTTGGGACAAAACAAGGTGCAGATTAACCAAACCCCGAATAGATCAATATGATTAAGACCCTGCCACATATTCTAGCGAAAGCCAAAAAGAGAACCAAAATAAAGAAAACAGAAAACATATGCACACAGAATTCTGATAAAGAAACAACTAGAAAACAATGCTAAATGTCACTACAATTAAACTAACAGTTCTTTTATTAAATATTTTCTCTCCAAACTACCTTATTTGTGTCCGGAAAGGTTCCAATGTAACATAACTTTTAAAAACTTAAAGAGTTCCAGCGGTTTGGTCTGCAATAAAATATAAAGCACAAACTAACACGGATTGTGAAACAGTACAAGTACCTACGCACTTTGGTGTCCCATTTTACAAACATCCCGAGTAGCACTTACATTCGGTGCAAGTTTAAAAACATGTCCAAAACAACATCAGTCTTACTTTTAATGGCAAAACCATTTGTAACTTATACTGTAGCAGTTAAACAAATATTATGTGTCAGCAGGATTATATTTTAATAAAATATATTCATCTTAAACTCAGACACAAGGACTTATTTCCCCAGTAAAAAAATTATGCCATTTATATATATGTTTAAAAAACGTTCTCGTGTTTATATTAGTTACAATGTAGGTTTAGTGTGAAACAATTTATAAATCTTTATAAATACAAATCCTAATAATTTATTTGTTAAAAGATTATAGTTATAAATGGCTTTGCCAACCATATGCTAACAAATACTTAACATATCTCCAACTTGATAACTTAAAAGCTGTAAGGATAGATATACCTTATTTATCTACTTGTATCACTGTATTAAATATCATATTTAATTTACAAGAAGTATTCATGTAGACATGGGTTAGGTATGGTATATCCTTACAGTGTTTAACGTACAGACTGAACATACACCAGCCCTTAAAAAGAGAAGAAGCATTTAGCTAGCAGTGAATACCATCCGTCAAGATATTTCTATCCCAAATAAGAGATTGCATTGTGTGCCTTGACCCAAAACAAATTTATTATAGTTACCATTACCCTAACAAACACAATCCACAGAGCAAAAAAAAAAATGATTCCAAAATGAGATTAAAGGTCTGTTAGAAAACTTACCCCAAATTATAGTACACGTAAGATGACTCCTTGAAACATAGAAACAAGAAAGATATTCACCAAAATGTGGTCCCCAAACACCAGCTTACAGGTAACCAAAGCACCCTCGAAAAACAAATGCATTTCAGTAAGCTATGTTAAAACGTTTATCCACCATGTATGTAATTTAGGAACTATATGCTAAAATGAGTGTTTTGTAAATAGCACAAAGAGATTTATCTTTAGAAAACCTTGTTTTAAAGACCTGTACTTTCATGTGTTAATACATTTCATGAGATTTTATATGAGGACACCCTGATGTCAGTGTCAGACTCCTCCTTCTGCAGAAGAGAGTATAAAACTACACAGAGTTCCGAATGTGTTATACACTCTCATCTTCTGAAGGAGTCTGATGTGTTTTGTTATGTTATAACTGTGCAGTTCGAGGGTTACATTTTTCTGCCGAGTTTGTAGGCATTGCTCTTCCTTCCTCCTCTCAATGTCCCATTTAGTGTCATCGTTTCCTTTGTTTAAATTGCCCGCTCCAACGGAAAGGATTAGAGGGATAAATTTGACCAAAGACGGGATTGAGTGCAATCCTAGGTTAGGTGAGTCAGAGTCGAGCATGTTAACTGCAAAGCTAAGTCCGCAACTAGTTTAAATGTTCACAATGATTTGCATAACACTTCATTTACAGATCATTTCTGCTAATACAAGTTTGATTGCATCAATTATAATGTAAATGTAAAATGTTATTTATAACTATAAATAAATATTGGCACGTTGATGACAGGGTTTATGGCAAGGTAATGTGTGAGTTAGGCCCCTTGACTCGGATTTAGTTTATGCAGTTTGTTAATTTCATTTGTATTGTTGTTTTTATTTTATTTTGGTTTTGATTATTTTTGTATGCTTAGTTTAGTTTGTATGCCTGTTAAATTATTCGCAATTTGCTAAAGCAGATTACCTCTATTTTCATATTCAATTTGTTAAAAAATAAATATTTGGGATGGATTTAAAAAATTGACAATTTATCAAATTATGTTTATATATACCATCTTGATATTTAAACTAATAAAGTATTACTTAAACCAAATGGTTTCTCGGAAATTCACTGCTTGGTATTTTCATTGAAGTGAAATGTTTTGTTGGCATTTTATTACCTTTTGTTCATAGGTAATACTATTTCAAACCATAAATCTTAGTTAATTTAACTTATTTATTAAATAACAAATCATTTCAATAAAGGATTGAAAATTTGAATTGATAAGTTTTATACCATATAATTTACTACATTTAGTTCAATGTTAAATTAATGGTCTGGGACCTGGTTGTTAAGTTCATCCTATAATTATAATTGGTTTTGAACCACTAACAATCAGTTTTAAAGCTCTAAAACAAATTTATCTTTAAAGATAAAATAAGATATTTTTTAATAGGATTTGAATCACAAATTTGAATTTTACTCGAATCCTTGAATCTTGAATATCCTTAAGGATTCAAGGGATTTGAGGGCCCATCTCTAGTGTTGTTAAGTCATATGTAGAAAATCAATCCCAGAAACTTTTCCCCTAAATAAACAATAAAATGGAAAATCTCAAGCTTGATACCCTAGCTTGTGTAACCTGTGCAAGCTATTATTGTTGGTAGTCCTGGTAATATTTTAGGCCGGCTGACATCGCTGCAGGTCGGTTTATTATCGCTAAGTGTCCTAGTTTCATAGTTTACTTAATTCGTTAGTATTGCTATATCGGTATTAGTTTTTAACAATACAAATATGGTTAACCTGACTGGGTAGTAAGGCATACAAAGAAAACCTCTATGTGTCTAATTCTGATTAATAATTTTTCCATTTATTTTAGTGTAGTTTAGCCATAAATTAGCCTTGTATGCCATTGTTGCTGGTTGCAAGTCAGGCATTTTAACAGTCTGTGATATGAAATATGACCGCCAGGCAGTGGAGCTGGCTTTGACTAACTAAAGATAAACCATTTTACAAATCAAACTTTGAAACAAACTAATAAAAAAATTAAATTATATTGTTTATCGTTTGATTAATAATGGGGGAGGGNGGAGGGTGACATAACCGAATACAAGCAGTGTTGCCAAATTTTTTCCCTCTAACTAACACTTTGTAACAAAATCTCTGTGATACAATAGAAGATGGAAGAGCTTAAGAAACTATAAACATCTTGTGTTGGATTGCTGAACCTATGTTTTCCTCTTTCAAAGAGTAGGACGTCCTCATTATTTGATTTTTAATAGATTTAGATATTTTATTCAGAAACCTGTTAATTTTGCTAATAAATTAAATTTTGCAGTACACTTTGAAAGATTTATGAGAAATGTCGAGAGAGGTAGGGAGAATCAACAGCTGCTGCTATAATTTATAACTAGCCTAAAAGTATAAAGTTAGAAAGGAGACGCCATTAAGGTACCGACCAAATTTTGAAAAACTACACTTTTAGGGTGTATGTTAAAAACTAAAATACACTTTTTTATATAAACATTTCAACAAAGCACCCAGTCATGCACAACATACTTAAAATTATACAAACTTCCACATCTTGAAAAAAGTTTTACATACCATAATAATAATAGTAATCCTTGTTTTTTAGTAATTTTGGATATTTGTTTGTTTTTTGGTGGAACAATAAACGGAAAACAATAAATTTTGTTATCAATTAACTAAATGAAGGGTTTCCAGCTGCCTTTTTTTTTTTGGTACCCCACAAATTTTCTTGGAAAAGTAATCTACTGTAGTAAAATTGACGCTTTTAGCCTAGAATCATAAAGTTATGACTTGCATGGGAAAAATTAATGAAAGAGGCAATATATGTTTGTTTATTCAGTAATAAACTTTATAATAACTTTTGTATCTTGATGCCTCTAGACTCATGGATTCAATTGTGGCCCTTGCACACTTTAAATTGGAAAAACACTGGACTAGATTAGAGTAAATCAATTTTGGTGATGAGTTTTATTTTCCTTCTCAGCTTGAAGTGCACTGTTATAGCATTTATAGCATCATATTAACATATTGAGCTCAATTTTGATATCCCAAGTAATTTCATGAATAAAGCCACATAATTTAAATGTCCTTTAAAACATTGAATCTCCCAAAGATAGCAAATAAATTTTACTAATTAATCGTTATATTAAAATAAAGCATTAGTTAAAGAATACTCATATTAGATCGCATTCAATTAAACTAAGTTTGTGCCAATGAAAATTTGAAAATGTACAGCCGATATTAAAAAAAATGGTGATTTTTTTTATGGTGTTGGTTTATTTTCAAATATGTAATTTAGAATCCAAACCAATCTAAAGATAAATAAATTTTAAGTTAAATAAAAAATAATATGTTTAGTAAGAACAAACTTTTCAAGAAAATTTAATTTTGATTTAACTATGTTTAATATTCTTTATCTCCGAAACATTATTAAAAAATTTAACGAAATACTTTGAAAGAAAATCTAAATTTTATTTGAGGTTTTTTTTTATTCACAAAAATAACTGGAAAAAGGTATTCAAAGTAGCCAAAATACTTCTTCCAAAGAAAAAAAAATAGTACAAATTGAATACATTCACATCTAAACACACCCAGCACTTCATTATCTCACTTATCTCATCTTTTTTATAAGATTGCTTACATGTGAAACCATCTAAATTAAATGCCAAAACTAATTGTTATACCTGAATGACCAGTTAACACACAAAGAAAATGATAAAAGCGAATTTTACACAAAATTGAATAGTGCTGTGTAAGTTAAGAATATTAACGTAACTAAAAAGAAAATCTTTTATTTAAAGTTATTTAATCAACACAGATTAATCATATGTGTAAAAATGTGTAAAAGAAAGAAAATTGAAATCCATTCTCTTTAAGAGGAATGTATTCTTAAAAAAAAGTGTTTTCCACAAATTCTAGAACATGAGCTACAAAAAATATTTACAACAATAAAAATCAACATAATTAAGAGAAAAAACTACTCTTGTATTAAATTCTATCTCAAAAATATTTAATAAACAAGTACTTATTGCAAAGTCTATACCAAAAACAACTTAGAAATTAATTTATATTGAATACACTCGAGTCAATGATTATGGTGCACTCAATTCATACGAGTGTCTCGGTCTCGCATTTCGTTCTTATTACGTGCGTAAGGACCCCACAACTTTGAGTAGTAAGTCAGTCATTATCTACAAGAGACTTGGCCGAACTAGCCACATAAACGAATATAATGTATCCATTCATCCAGGTAAATTGCACCTACACCAACACAACAAAAAGAGTAAAAGTTGTTCTTTGTGTCAAGTCCACAATCTCAAGGCACGACATGGAGGGAATGGTTACAAATGGCCAAACAAGAGACCCAGACACATATCACTAGGAGAAACTGAAGTGTGTGAACATAATTCATACCCACAAGGTTCAGCTCCGGTCAAAGGACTGGTAATCCTATCCTCAGCTGCATTTGGAAAAAATAGTCTCTTTTAATAAAGTTCATCCAAAAGGATGTGGTTATTATAGGAGAACAATGGGAAGACACTTTCAGAAGTTAACAAACTACAAAATTATTTATATATATGAAATCCTTGAACAAAGGATCTATCAACAACGATTGATTGAACGCGATGTCACAAACTAAGTCTTATTGCCATGGAATGTGCAAACGGAATATATAGCTAACAATAACAATAAACAACATCACATTTGGAGTGTAAGTACCATCATTTGTCCTGTATGTACCACCACACTGCCCTAATGTCCATGGAGGATTGATCAAACATTAACATATCTACTAAACCAAACTTAATTGTGAGTAGCTTTAACACATGAAAATAATACAAGCTATAGTAAGAAATGAATAAAGGAAACATTTCAACTTGGCAAAATAAACTATATCATGTAAATAATGGTGGATACATACTAGCTACCTAGAAAACAAATGATAAAGAATTAGAAACTTGAAAGAGACAATTAAACACTACTAAATATAATGTAGAAACTTGCAGTTCCAGAAATGAGTTTTGTTTAAAGGGTTGAGTAGAACTGTGCCTGATAGGCCATAGCTTGATTAAGAGCAGCAGCAGGAGGATAAACACCTGCTGCCGACTGATTGGCCGGCCATGGTCGTTTTCCACCCCCAGCGCTGGTCAACTCAGAAGGAAATGCTTGCTCCCAGGACCGCTTGAACCCCATGATAGAGGCTGTTGCAGTGGGTGGGGTATGCATCAGAGGTGGGAGCATGCCGTGAGGAGGGGGTGGTTGAGCAATAGGGGGAGGGAAACTTGTTGAGGGAGAGCAGGCACCTGGCCTTTCTGAGTCCCATTAGAAGTTATCTGAGGTGGCTGTTGCATTAGAGCGGATCCCGAAATGGTCGGGAAGCGAGCCGACATGTTGACGAACACATAGCCGGGTGGGGCCACCTGATGTGTGGGGAATTGGGGTTGAGCAAGGAGGCCTCCATAAGGCAGTGCAGGGGGCTGCATCGCAGCGCTGATGGCCGAGGGAGGTGGAATTGTCGCCACAGTTTTTGGTGGTGGGGGTTTGCTGGTATTAGCAAGGGACACAGAGACAGATGGAAGAAGTGTGATGACGGCTAGAAGCATTGGAGGTGCCATTCATTTCCCCCCACGAGATTTGTTTAGGCAAGTTGTTGTTAGATGCAGCGGCGGCTAGAGCCACAGCCATGGCAGCCTGTTGGTGGTGTGCAGCCACTAGCTGGTTCATGAACCAGATACCTTCATTAGCCTGACTCTGTCGCATGGCCAGGCTCTGTGCCTGTGCCATAGCTTGCGCCTGATGGGCCTGTTGTGCGACCACCATCTGCGCCTGCATGAAGGGGTGCTCCCAGTGGAATGTAGGGGGTGGATGGCCCGGAGGAGGGGGAGGTGGGGCTGTCAACATACCGGGTGACAGGAGTGCGGCTGCCTTGGCAGGGGAGACTGCCCCAGGGGTTGTGGGGATCCCTCCGGTCAGTACCAGATTCATATCCTCGCCCGAACACTGGAACACCTCGATGTAGCGTTGCTTCTTGCCGAAGAACATATAGCGGTGGTGTTTGTTCTGTGCTGTCATGAACGCACTTTGCTCCGACTCCATTTGGATGAAAGCTTCACCAGAAGGCTGACCCTGAAATTATTTATTTACATAAACATATGATAAAATAAAATGACAGCGTCTAGACGTCAGTATAAACTAGGGTTTTCACACTTTAATCCCCATTGCTCAACTCCCAAGTTAATTTGGTTTGTATCCTTCTTCACACATTATTTAAAGTGGTGAATGTGTCTGCCATTATGTGTTTTCATGGCATGTGTTACAGTTCAAGCAAATTCAAGGAGGACAATCTTTTTAGGGCTAGAACTTTGTTTGAATGCTAATAATAATGGATGTGTATGCATTTAAGTCCAACCTTAACCCCTTGAATACTAATATGTCGCAGGTGTTATAGTTACAGACTCTCAAAGTTCTACACAATGTGTGGGAAACATTGCTTGTTTTAGTGTGAAACCATTGACATAATTGATATGGCATGTCTAAATGAAAGCACCATTTAAATGCTGGCTACGTCAGACATATTCCACTGAAAATAAGAGCTTTATTGCCTCGAAAATATAGTGGAACAACTAATGTTCGATCAAACCAGTCTGAAGTGATGTAGCAAAAGAGGGAGATTTTAGAGGAGGTGGAAATAGCAAATTATTTGTGCAAGAAGGTAAGGGCGACAAAAGAATAAAATAAAGTGGTTTTATTTGTTAAGAAGATAATGTTGTTATAAAACACTCAGATGGTTTATGATGATGATAGTGACAAGTATGTCAACACATGGTGCTACAACTTAACACACATTATTGCATAATAATAATAATAATAATAATAATAATAATAGTAATAATAATAATAATAATAATAATAATAATGAGAACTGCAGGAAATGCTTTACTTAAAAAGAATGATCCTGAAGTGTTTCCGTGTACTGGGGTTTTATCAAAAATTGCTTTAATAATTTGTACACAATCTGATAAAAAATTCTATTGGAATTAAGTTATTGTGTACACTAAGCTCCTAACAACAACTGACAACTTCTGGTCCGAGCCAAGTACAGAGACAAACAAATATAAATATGAGAAACAGGAGTTTTCTTAATTCAGGGTTCTACAACTAACATAACATGTATGTGGCAGTGAGGGTCAACCTACTGAAAACGTTACATTTGTGAGGCTGTTAGATATTAAGGTTGCCTCGATCAGCTGTTTTCGTGGAGCAGGTTGAGTCAGGCGTGTGACGTCACAGAGTGACTTCACCAGCCATACAAATCAATGCTTCAATGTGGATAACTCGACTTGATTTTAATTTAATTTAAAAGAACTTAACTATCAGGGGACCTGTATATACCTGTATCTACAACCTAATATATATATATATAGATCAACACATTGAATTAGTAGCAAATGTCTCAAGCTTACAGTGTATATACACATCATAATTATGAAGTATAATGATGATCGAAATGTATAATTTAAAATATTTGATAAAGTGATAAAAACGTTTTAAAATTAGAATATTAGCTAAGAACAGTTGCATACTTAAAGCGTGAAGTATGATTAACAAGAAAGCACAGTTAAAAACATTAAATAACATCATTCCTTAGCTGCATCCGTCCAAGCTAATCTTACTCGTATATTTACACCTATTATAGGTAGGGGATGAAGAAAGTAGAATTTAGAGGAAATATATGAGCATTTGTGTGGAGGGGTAGTTGGGAATAATTTAAGATAAAAATCATCAGTATGATATGCGTTTAGATCCCGACCACCCGGTCCTCAATCCAACAGCTTAGATGAAACAGAAGTTTTTGACCGTGTGATCAGCTGTTCGTGTTATAACCTATTACTAATATGAAATTTAAAAAATATATATAATTATAATCATAATAAGCCCCTTAAGTTATATTATTGATAATCTAAAAATAATTGTTACTTATTATTTATATCTAAGTTTTTTTTAGCTTAAATCCAGGTTGTTCATCTAAAAGTGCAAGAAAAGGTATCATCATTTGCTGCGATTGGCTATTTATTATATTGTAACTATTATTCCAACAGAAACATTTGAAGCTGTAAAATGTCATGCCTGTTAACTTCGGACATTATTCCACTACTAGTTTAGAAACGTTTGATTAAAATGTGACTTAGAAAGCGTTTGTTGGGCATGAGGGTTAGTGACCATGCCATTGAGACTGATTTTTAGATGATAGTAGGGTCGGTGTTTGAATTCCGTTCCAGTGTAGTGTGGGGTTTTTTTTTTTTTGACCTTTCCTACACAAAACTTCAATCCCATTTCCACAAAATTTTACCTTATTCATCCCTAATTTAAATTACAGCACCACATCTTCCTACACGTTCAGGTTACACGCTTAAGTACTAATTACGCTAATGGGTTAAGATTGGGGATGTTGAATTTTGAGGAAGTGAACCCACATTTGTGTGGAGAAAGTGAAAAACCATTTAGGAAAAACCACCCACAGTTCACCTGACCGAGATTCGAACCTCGATCTCCACATATTCGGCAATCTAGCGCGACATGAAACCAGCACGTTAACCAACTACACCACCGAGGAAGGTTGTAACTATTAATACATATGCATATAGCCTTGACGGATAGTGAAAGTGAATGGAAAACAACAACAAAATACTGATGGTGATGTAGTGTAGGTTATTGTGTAATTTTAATTATCATATTATTAGTAAAATAATGTATAAATGACTCACATGTTACATCAATTTATTATGTAATGGGTTGGCTGAAATGTCTGAAAGTAGGTAATTTAATTTATCACTTTCGCATGTTTTCTATGATTCTTTCATGGTGCATATGAGTTTAAATTATGTTTATTTCCACCCTTACAAAGGTGTATCTATTTTTTTAAGAATTACCGGATCTTTTGGAAAAAAATGATACATTATTGATTTCCCATTGGAGTCAATTTGTGTTTTTGGTGGCTATTATTACACAAAGCAACTCTACATATTTTTGTTAACCCTAAAATATTGTTTGTATTCATAAAATAAATGTGTAAAAACAAAATATTTAACTATTTATACTATTGTTTACATTACTATAAGTATATAAACAAAACATCGAAAACCCTTTTCTTTTGAATCTCACTCAATTGAGGGAAAATCATTAAATACATTTTAAATGAAAGGAACTATTAATATTATCAACATTAATGATTACACTAGTACACAGAATTACACAAGGGGTTTATAAAGAATCGCAATTAGATTGAACAAAGCTGTACGTACATCCATCTCTACAAACGCGCAAACATTCAAAAATAGTTTTTAATTTAGTAATAAGATTGAACTTTAGGAGAGAGATTTACCTGACCAACAATAGGTCAACATTTAGATTGCAACTAAGGTCATAACATAAAACTGTCTGTTCACAAGTAGCTACAGTAATAGTCAAACAACTTGGCATGTGTTAAAAGACAAGTTGCTAACCATGAGTTAAAATGAAGATTACATGTAAACAAGTAAGGGTGATGTTCTCCCAACATTGTTTAATTTAAGTAGATCATTGAATCTTATTTGGTGTATCCCTTTTATAATGTAAACTTTTTGATGTCTGGAAAAATATTTTATGAATCAGCTTTATAACAGTTTATTTTAATGGTTGTATTAATAGTACACCATTTAAATAAATAGGAGTTTTACATTTTACGTGTACTTTAGAAGTCTAACAACAACTCAAGTCTTCAACAAATGTCCAGCACTAAATTATGTCCCCAAAATAAAATGTTTAGAGTAATATCTTATATAGCACACCCCAAACTAGCCTTGACGTTTAAGTTTAATGGTAAATCACCTCAAATTAAAAAGTACAGTAACCATTTAAGTTCAGAAGATAAAACGAGGACAAAAAATGTATATTATGCCACAAAAAAATTATCTAAAGAGATTGAATGAAACCAAACTATTGTGTGCTCCTCAATCACGCAAGTGTCCTGAGAGTCACTTGATTAATAATCCACAACTTGTCCAACCGGGGAGGGATCACAAAAGTATTAAAGGATGAATCAATAAACAAATGTGTAGGAGGATAAGTGTGCTACAAGTGGCTACGATCTATTCACCTAAGAGAGCCAAATAAGAATATTTATGAAAAATGTGTAAGCAATCACTTATAGATAGGATGTATCAGTGTGTGTGTGTGTGTGTGTGTGTGTGTGTGTGTGTGTGTGTGTGTGTGTGTGGCGGGATCATACATCTAAAAGTTAAATAAAGCTTAAAATTACATTTGGGTATGGGAATCAAACCCAGAACCTGGCCCCAGGAACGGGACGGTTCCTGGATTGTTAAGTGGTTCAAAAATAAATTGGATTTGATTACTGTGTCTGAGTGTCACTTTGCAATTAATGTAACTTAATTTAAGTNGGTGGGGGATACACAGATAATCTCTACCATCAGACCAAATATGTAACCATACTATTTGTTTCTAGTGAAAGGAAGAAGATGGAGACAGCTTACTAAACAGTTGTTGTTGTTGATGATGATGATGATGATGATTATTCATTCCTAGTGAGAGCAAATATATAACCAAATGGGGTTGTCCTGAGGTTCTGCAAAATTTAGGCCTAATTAAAAATTCACCTTTTGAAAACATTGAATAAAAAATTATGCTATTATTTAATAGAAAATTACTATAAAATTGTATATATAACAACTGTAAACTGTACTAAATGTTCAATCCAAGTCATTTCAAGCTTAACATTTGTCCCTAGGAATTGTGGGTCTGCTGCATTTGGGTATTTTTGTGGCCTATGTCGTCACGAAGCATAATGAATAAACTTGTTTATTAAAAACCACAAGCTAATGTCTCTATCCCACAATGGTTCCTAAAAACTATTCATTTGGGTTATGTGTTAATAACGTTAGGGTTTTAAGAACGAGGAAGGTTTATATTGCCTGCATTTGCATGAAAGAAGAGTAGAAAACCATTTTGGGAAAAAAACCTCAGTACACCTGACAATCTCCGTGTCATTAGCAGTCTAGTCTACTCGAGAGTAGTGAGTCCACCCCTCCTCCTAAAATTGAATCCTAGATGCGAGTGTAAGAGAGTTAGTGGTTCCCCCTAAAATACGCATTGAATCAAACAATACTTAAGGCCCTCACCTGAGCATTGTAGACCATGTGGACTCCTTGGAAGACAATACTTTTTGCGTAATCTCCCAGGAACTCAAGGATATGTTCGACCTGCGCTTCATAAGGCAGCCCTCTCAGTCGAATGCAGTCTTTGCGGGTCCCAGAGGTGATTATGTGCTGTGGTAGCAACGGTACTTGTGGAATCTGGGCTATGAGTGGCTGTGGTTGTTCATAAGTCTTGGGGTCCATAGAACGGTTTAAAACCTGGAACATAGAATTAAAATTGTATCTATACACTTCAAACCAAGATTAAGGTCCTAATGATGGTGGTGCACATTAGTGTGAATGTGCAAAATAGTAAAGCGTTATTCCAACTTAGTTCTAGGACTAACAAAAATAACTATGACCCAGATTATTTTTTATTTGAGATATTTAACGTGCAATTTATTAACAGAGTTATTATATCAGCACATGACAATTTCTATGAAAGGGCCTACCAATTTTGCCGGGAAAGGTTTTTTCCCCATACCTCCCAGGTTTATTTTACATACCACAATCAACATGGGACAGACGGCTTTGCTTCCCCTCCAAAGGAAGGTTTGCTACGGATTAATATTGTTTGAAAAAATTGTCTGGTTTGGGCCCATGAACATCAGGTCCTGAGGTGAACACTTTAAGCCAAGACTATTGAGGTCAACTCCAGATGATTATGTTACCAAATGTGCAAAGTAACAAACTAATATTCACACTGTGTTATGGATTGAAGGAGGAACTGTTAACTCAGCAGATAAACACACTGCTAATTGGGATACTCTTTACTTATAGTTCAAGGCAGAGTTTGTGATAGACGTGCGGATATCATCAACTAACAATGAGCTATCAGATACCACAGCCATAAAATAATCTGCCTTAAAATATAAGTGAATAATGAACCTGAGCACGAGATGAATCAAGGATAGCTCAGTAGTAGAGCAATGGTGCAGTAAAACACGGCTCCTAAGTTCGGTTCCCGTCTCCAAGATTCATTCTACAAATTTATGAATGTGATACTTTATTCGGTTTATATCTACAACTAATGATTCTTTCCGTTCGTAAACTCCGCTAGCCATGTATATTTAGATGTACAAGCGTAGCTTACTTCCATGTAAAATAATGTTAAATCTCAAATAATTGTAAAAATTACAATCTCGTTAAAATAAAGCTTAGAAAACTTTCAAATTCACTGTTTTTCCCCCCAACCAACCAAATACAAAAAAATAAATGACTTAACATCTCTGGACTTACACAAGAACTTTTATATACTGCACTACATCGAAAAGCTTCCAAATGTTAGTACATTTTTGAAATAATTGGAGAGCCTTCTAAGCTACCATAATTTATACCAGCCTACCTTTTAAAATGGTCGACCATACACACAATTTTTTAGATAATTCTGGGAAGAATCAATTGTTTTCAATTTTCTCTTCTTTATGTCTGCCTGATTTATTTATCAATTAAATAAAATTAAATTGTATTCCTGGATATGCCTGTTAGATTTTCAAATGACATCACAGTAACTAAAATGAGGAGACAAACATTGTCAACAACCACTCAATCTATTTCTTCTTTGACAAAAAAATATTGGATGTGTTATAGAAATAAACTAATTTCAACACTCTTTGCCTAGTGGCATTTATTCTCTCGTAGACCTAGTTATGTTGTGTAATGTAACTAGATTGTCAGTAAGCCGAGTAATGGATTCCTGAGTGCACATGCTACAGTGAAAGTAGTTCAATGCTGACTAAGTTTCCTTTACTCTCTGCTACAATCCAATCAACTGTATAGACAGGGATTGGAGGTAGCGACATAATAGATATCATCATAATGGTAGGGTGAATACTAATTTATTTGAGATATCGGCCCTACAAGAGAAGTTTGTTATCCAGAGTGACAAAACAATAAAAATGTTACTTGTTTATGTGTACCTAGTTACCGCCTGTTTACCAGACACAACATATGTGGTGTAATTTGAAGACAATATATATGTTGGTCCTGTTGGTTGTAGTGACTAGTTTGTTTATAGAAAGTAAATAGTACCTTTGACGGCAAAACCGTGCAGTTTATAGACAGCTAGAAAAATATTTCCAGGTTGTAAATTGACAATTAATAACATAAATAAACTTATAAAAGCGATCCTAGTGTTGAAGAACTCAAGCTGGTAACCTGGAGGCCGAGTGTCTGGATATATTATTTGTCTGTGGCCTAGGTTATTTATATACAGTGTAGTTTGATATTTTTGATCATCACTAAACACATTTCTTAAACATTCAAACCATTTAGGGAATTCTGTGAAATGAAATTTGACACCACTGTAATGACTTTTATTGTTTTACATAATATAATAACATTTATTTAAAAGTAGCATTACCATCTCTGGATCCTGTTTAAAGGATACCTTCAATAAATGATCATTATGACTGGGGGTGTATCCATTTGTTTCCCACTTTCCCATTTTAATTAGTGCGAGTGTTCTCCCCAGATCCTTTCGAACATGTGTGCCTAGCTAGGATCAATGTGTGTTGCATGTATCATCAAACACAGTACACTACCCCAAACCAGCTACATAATAATGTCATCCTGCTGAAAACCTTTTCAGGGGAGAACACTTAATAATTGTGAAAAGTTTCAAAAAGAGCATAGGTGGCCACAATAAGTAAAAAGTAAGAGTACACTGTTTTACCTCCTTTAAAAGAGTATGGTTGATAACCCTACTTAAAAGTAGAAAGAAGCCCACAAATAAGACATTTATAATTTATTTATAGCTAATTTATTAGGCATGTCAAAATTAGGAATTTTTTTTATAACCTCAAAATTTTATTAACATACTGTAGTATATTGTTTTAGTACATTTTAACTTAGTTTTATGAAAACTTCAAAAGTTTCTCAAAAATTGTAAGCATTTAATGATAATTATAAGGATAAATCAAGCCAATGGAATCAACACTAAAGTACCTAACTAATTTGAACCTTATAAATGTATGCACCAGAAAGTATTTAGGCCTAACTTATAGAAGATTAAAAAAATAACTTAAAAAAACACACCCACACCTCCAGACATAGGATAATATGAGTATATAGTTGTACTTATTTAATAAAAGAAAAATATTTTCTTTTCAAAATGGATTTATAAAATGGTTTTAACCTAAGCAAAAAGTCATGAGTACTCAATCAAGGTCCTGCCACTTTCTGGCAAGCATCCATTTTTGGTCTAAGAAAGTTATGAATTAAAAATAAATTACTGGTTTCTTTAAAAAATGTCAAACTGTGATTAAAATTATTTATTCTTGAATTAGAAATTTCAAACTTTATTAATTATCGATGAAATGATTAATTCAGGAAGATTTTTTTTTAATTGGCTTGTGCTATTTACATTTATTAAAAGGTTTAAAATTTGTTTTACCAGTGTGAATCTCAGTAGGCCTACTAATCAATAAATACTTCAATTATATATCAAGTAGGAAGATTATGATAACACAGAAAGGGGTGATTAATAGTAAATTATTAAAAACTTGGTAATAAAGGAATGAATAGGCATAAGCCTAGCATAGTAAAAAAAATGTAAAAATACAGATTGGAGTTATGCCATAGGCTACTCAGGATCATTATTCCCTCATATTTTAAGACAAAGCTTATGATGGACGTGTGGAAATTGTCAGCTACCTTATGATCACGATTTATCAGATAATGCGGCCATCTTTGACTCGGTAGGGCATGTTGCTACCAATAATACTATGATCCTCGTGCCCAAGTGTCATTTTTCAGTTTAAAGAATGTAGAGAGAATGGTTATACCAAACATTTAACTGTGAGTGGTTACTTAAGGCCAACTTGATAAAGAATAACAGTTAAGTGCTAGAGAAGATTAGTTTTGTATGATTCGGATATTATGTGATAAAATGGACAATGCCATTGAAGAAGTACAATAAATATTTCTTGACTTTTAAAAGGCATTTGATGAGGTGCCATATGACATGATACTTTGGAAACAGTAAGGCAATATTACAAGGGCTGTGAGCTGGATATTAGACTTTTTTTTAAATAGGAGAACAAAGATGATTAAGGGTGCAGTATAATGTCTGTTCTCCCTTCAGTGAGTTTAGGCTGGCTGTAGGATAATGTGTATTAGTTAATAATATTTTCACTTTCATTGAAAGATCTATAATGTTTATACTGAGGAGGTTATGGTGTTGTATATCATGTCATTTTTAATATCCTAATTCCACATTTTAAGCAAGCTTACTAAAGTGTGAAAACGTGCCACCACAGGTTTATAAAATGTTTATTCTACGAACATCAAACATTACTGGATTGAAAGTAGTTTATTAACTGAAATATTAATATGAACTGAAAAACTAAATACAGATCAGGAAAGAACAAATACTATCAACAGAACTACCAACATATCCATAAAAAAGGTACCAACATCATAATGAATAAATGTTAAATTGCTATACCAACAAAGTGTGGTATAATTAGGAGTTTTTAATCTAACTTAACTTATCTAAACTAATAAGTTATTTGGTGAACCTACACGGGTAATAAATAGTTTCAAAAAATTTGCAGAAAATCACATGTATAGTTTAACTTTGCACAGATATTAATTAATATAAAACTTTGTGCCGGTGTTATATGATTATAAATTGATATCACACCACCATTCCTTCATCACAGATGTAGATTTAGGCTATCAACAGAAGTTATAGATATCCAATTGCTATAAAGATTAGAACATGCAAATCTATTGCATTAAAACTTTATTTCAAGTCTCGTTCGAAGTTCCAAAATAAATTATTAATATTTTTGAGAAATGGAAAGCTAAAGGGGGATTAATGAATCATTTTAAAGAACTTTTTTTTATATAGGCCTACTAAAGTAGGTCCTTTTGATTTGTACTTCTCTCTTCAATAGGCCTATGTAATATATAATTCTAACTAAATTTGATATAAATATTTTACTAGCTAAAAATAAAGGCTATCCGTGTCAAAATTACTTGTTGGTGAAATGTGTTAAAAGTTTGTAGTTAGAAGCATTGTTAACTATAAATTTATAATATTAATTACCTTTAGCAAACAAATTTCAAAAATATATTACTTAAATCTACAACACATTCATTTTATAGGAATATTTGTTAGAGTAAATCAAGTTAATTAGCATGTCAATATGCAACTTAATACCATGTTAGGCTAAGTTTCAAATGAAATTTAATTAACAATTAAAAACTAATCATAATCATTAAAGCTCGGATGTTCATGACATAATATTTTTAGTTTCACATGGAATTTAATGCTTAACGAATTATATTTTTTTATGTTACAATGATTCTAAATATACACATTTTATTTTGCATATAAGTGCATATTTTGAGGAGTTTTTAATTTTAGGTTATGTTTCCACAGTAATCTTGGGGCCGTTAAGTCATATTTCGATTATAAACTACTTAAGAAAATTTCTACTGGCTATCAAACACAATGCATAGGTAGTTTGCATTTCAAATTAATGTTATTTTTGCATAAATATTTTACAACCGATTCCTGTGGGTAAGAATCATCTGGTTTTGATTGCTTGAAACAGATTCACTATTCCTGACAACTTCAAGTGATGTACACCTGTTCTGGAGAAACACAGGTAATAAGAACTACAAGAGCTTAGCTCTGGAGGGAGAGAGGGTCACCAATTGCTTCATACTCTCTCTCCCCAACCCACTGAATTCTTGTTACATCAGTTTAATCACTCGGCCATATTTGTCATTAAAAAAAAATTATTAGATAAATATTAAAAATTTGCCGGCTAATTTATTTTACTGCAAGTTACTTTCTTGGGTTAAGGAATGTTTTAATACACATTTTTATGGCATATCTGTTCATTTTGGGACATATATTCGTATTTTTAAGGTCGGCAGATCTATGTTTCTCCATTTTTACCTCAACTTCAGAACTGCAACATTGTGTTTTTTTATAAAATCAATTATTTCACCTTTTCATACTTTTAGTTTTATTTTAATTTTAAAACTTGATATGCATGGTTTTTATTTCTATGGTAGCACATTGCTACTGTTAGGCTTAATCTGATGTAATTTTGCAATGTACCTATACGATTTAGGTAATTAGAAATCATATTTAAATTTGACATATTCTTCCTATAAAACCAATTAAAAGAAAATGGTACAGTCACCTGTCCTTTCATTACAATTCTTCTATAAAATAGGTTATATCCAATACTATTCGTGAATCTTTAATAATCCAATTTACAAATTGCATTGTATAGCCACGACTTTCATTGTCTTTGGTCATTTTTAGAATGTACGTGTTTTGCATGCAAGTTCCAACAGATTGCAACAAAGACAGACCTTAGTAGTCAAGTACTAGTCAAAAGAAAAAGAAAAAACAAATAAACAGCGCAGAAAACAAAGATGAGTTCTTTTTTTAAATATGTTTAATAAATGTATCAAAAGAAGGGTACGCCTAGTGACTATCTTAGCTATAATCTTTCCGACAAGTAATTAGTGGTTAAGTTGTGTGTGTAATGTGTCTTGTGTATGTACTTTATATTTACTGTTTATTTTATGTCTTATGATAAACCTTCATTAGGATAGTGACTAATGACCATTGGGAGTAAGTAAGTGTGGAAGAAATAAAGATTTGAAATCTTTAAAAAAGTATCACCAGTTGTTACCTTGAGGGATTGAACTGTGATAAACTGTATACCAATGATATATATATATTTTACACCCCAATAGTTAGATTGGCCATTTCAGGAAATGGGCAAATTTCTGTCTATTTTGTGAACTCGCTTCTCCACTTTTCCATTTCAAGGACCAGGCAACAATTCACAGATCTATGAACTGGGCAGTTCCAAGTGCTACCCAATTCATGAACTAGATGAGGTTTTGCCAGGTTCGTGAGATGGAGAAGCAAAGAACAGGTTTGGGATGGTTTATAATTCTTAACAAACAATATCCTAAAGTTTAATATAAGTAGATAGGACAATAATTTCCAGTATTTGAATTGGTCAACAGAGGCCAGTTCATGAAACGAGCAGTTTCCATAATGGGGTGTAATATATGCGAGTAACTCATTTAGTTCTGGTATATTATCAAATTGGTTCTAATTAGAGGTGTACAAATTCCCCTTTTACAATTTGAAAGAAGATTTAATTGAATATATGAAATATTCTCAAAGCCAAATCAAAGTTTGAATATTTTTTGTTGTTGTTTTATGCTTGAAAAATGTCAAACTGTGCATTCCTATAACTATGCACTAAAATTATTAGGAAAATATTTTATTGCTCAATTGTTTGTAATATTTTGTTTTAATCAGATAAATCAAGTTATATCACAACTTATAATTAATTACTTTTGATTTTTTCTATATGAATTGATTTGTAATGTAATGTACATTTATAGTATCTTATGGCAATAATTGACCATAAATTCAGTATTTTAGCTGACAATATTTTTACTGGCCGAGCTTCATAACTTTCAAAAACAGAATTTTTTTTGGAAGTAGTAAAAGCTGATATTTGTTTCAAAGCTTCGCACCCCCCTAGTTGTCATCATCCTGTCATAATATGTAACGGTTGGTAGAATTAATGTTTCTAGGTAGAGATGGGTCGAATCCGAGTCCTAGAAAATCGTTATAAATTTTAATTATTTACAAATAGACCTACATTACACAATATAGACCTAAACTGTGAATTAAGATTTATTTCAATCATGCTTTCAATTTTAATCAACCCCAACCACCCCTCACAAAATACAGGTTAAAATCCAGCCAAATTAAACAATCTAGACTCATAATATTGTTTAAAAATCAAATCAATCAAAATATGAGTGTCTTTTAGTTATTTTTAAAAGTGATGTTAAAATGAGTTAAGTTCCTAATAAAACATGTGAAATAAACAGATTAGGACTTGTTATCCTTTGATAAACTTTAATCATCATTAAAGGATATTTTATTGTATTAAGATAGCAAAAATAAAAACTGATATTTTTAATAAAGACTGCAACAGCATGCTTAATAATTAAACATACATTGGAAATAGTGAATTCAATAATGCCTAAGTATGTTTTATTATTATTTTATTATATATCTATTATCTATTTTCGCGTAGAAAACAAATATATTCGATTCTTGCGATATATCAATTTCTGAGAATACATTTTATTTAAAACACGAACATATTTTTTACTACAATATGTTCACTCCCATTTTATAAGGCAGGACTACGTTTGAATAGTTCTACAATTAATTCAATAACATATTTTAAAAAATAATAAAAACCAAGTTAAAATCCATTTAAAAACAAATAATAGATTAGCAAGTCGTTATTTGATTCTTAAAACTCGAGAGCGCTTACTAAGTAATCAGATTATCTGAATCGATTTTAAACAAACAATCGATAAACGATATGTAGGCCGGTAGGGATAAATAAACAGTTTTATCTCTGTCTGACTGTCGAAGGTATTTATTTTTCATGAAACCCAACAAAATGTCTAACTTAAGGATTGTATGTAATAAATTGGGGTTCTTTGCATAGTTGTAGATAATTAAAACCTGTTGGGTAGTAAGAATTAACAGTATCTTTATTTTAATCATCACTCGGGCAAGTAAACATAATATACGTCATGGCGGCTGATTTTATATTGTGTATAATGGTGGCAGACTTTGTATCATGCGTAATGTGTTCTTATTTCTGTAATTTGTTTTATTTATTTCTAGTTAAGTTTTAATTCTAGTTTTGATTTTCAGTTTTTTAAGAGTTTTAATGGGTTCATTAAATTATTTACAAAATTGTTCGCGAGGTGAAAGTTTTAGAAGTGAGCATGTGCCGAAACGGTCGAGTCCAAGTTTCCCATACAGGAGGGAGGGTAGAGTACAAGGCACGTAAGATTTTCCACACCTAACAATTTTTTTAAAGAAGATTGTATTCATGTTTATCTCTTTTTTCCGACAACAGAAATATTACGAATTAAGTTGTGGTTTCCAAGTAGACCTAACTAAGTAATTTTTGAATTCAAAATATTATGCTTTGTTTATGAGAGGAAAGATTCGATCATCGAATCCAGTAAATCACCGAATCCTCGAATCTCGAATACTTGTCAGGATTCGGTGGATTCAAAGATTCGAGTGGCCCATCTCTATTTCTAGGTAATTTTAGCAAACCATAGAAGCAGTCTGAAAAGCCTGATGAGACTTTGTAAAGCACCGCTAAATTATAAATATGCATGTGTAAAATCAATAAGTCAGACTCGAGTCTTTGTATTGGTAAATATTTGCTATGTTGTGTAAAATAGGTAAGTATACACCTACTTGTTATTGTTATAAACTGTATTTTGATAGATTTAAGGAAATTATTTAAAAAAATTAGCAATATATCTTACTACTCATTTAGGTTATAGGGTCATGTACTAATTACACTAATGTGTTAGGAATTAGGAAGGTTTAATTTTGAGGAAGTGCACCCACATTTATGTGAAGGGTGGAAATCCATTTAGGAAAAACCACTCTCAGTGCACCCAACCAGGATCAAACTCCAATCTCCTCTTTTTCGGCAGTGTAGTCTATTGCGAGAGTAATGCCTTAGACTATGCATCCACCAAAACGGGTATGAGAAATATTGTTCAAGAGATTCTTTAATATTGGAACTCTAGTAGAACGCAATATAAATATTACAAAAAACACGTTATCTTTGTGTGCACTGCTATAGACTGCCCCATCTGGAGAGAGAGAGTGGATTATAGTATGAACGAGTTAGGAAAATAATATATAATGGTTACAAAAGTTACTAAAACTATTGTCATATGGTCATGCGAGAAATGTAACAATCACTTCTGGTAACAATACCTATAAAATAACATTGTGAAGTAATGTAAAATAATGTAATAAAAGCGATGGGAAAGGAAGTCAACCCAAAAATATAGTTTTTCTGTCTACAACACAAACCAAAGATGTCCTGAGTAGGTATCACACAATATCCCCTCGTTATATTTTTGCCTGCAAGTTCCACCTCCTGAACCTAATTAACTTCCAGGATTTTATAAATCATATGGTGCTTTGTTACAAGTTTATATTTCACTATAAAAAATTAAACTGTAGCTTAGGCCAGTAGTTACACTATTGCAAATATGAGTATCTACAAACACATTCATGTGATGCATGCACATACAGGTAGACTAGTTAAATTGAAAAGTATGATTTAGTGATTTAAATTATTTATTTCAAACATTATTTCAGTGTCAGTAAATAAAACTGCAATTCAAACTTGTGAGATAAAATTGAAACATTTTCACAGTATAAATGAAAATAAAGTGCTACTCACTTGTTGGACTTCTGCGGTGGTGCTGCGGAATAGCTCGATATACCGCGAGCCGATGAGTTCTCTGTGTTTGCTAAGAGCCTTCCCAGCATCCTCTTCCTGACTGAACAAGACAAACGCATCACCCGTCGCTCGACCGTCTGGCTTCTTTACGAACAACACACCTTCCTCATCGTCCATCACTTTACAGCTGTTCTCGCCAGCTTCAAAAAAGTCCAACTATAAAAAAATAGATAATGTACATAAATCAATGTAAGACGTAATTACATAGGTATAAAAAAAATATAAGCAATAAGTGTGGTTTACAATGTTTACATTTCTCATATTATCTGTCGACATTCTGCTGCTTTACATTCACCTAAGCTCCAATTCATTGTCTCATACAATATGCAAGTTCACAGCTGGGATTAAAATAATTAATTTGTATTAACAAATAAACATAATTTAATAACCATCAAATGTGTAAAGACGTTTAACCTGAACGGGTAGTAAGATGTGGTGCTAAAAAAAAGACTTGTAAAATCAACTAGAAAAAATTTAATGGAAACTTTATAAAAAAAATTGTATGAATGTTTTAGTCGATAACTCTTAATAATATACAAATGGCAAATTTTGTTGGATTGAATATGCAAAATTATTTATAAAGGTGTGATACAACATAATTAGAAATTGTAATGATTTCAAAAGTATTTATGAATATATTCAATACAAATGTCGAACTAGGCTTTGTGCTAAAATTAGAGTTCAACAATGAACAAAATGTCTCCCTTAAGCCCCTAACAATAAAATAATAATTACCATCACAAATCATAGGGGATTCAAAATAGGGTGTCCATCCAAATACAGTATTATTTTTAATTAAAACGGTTGTTTTATAAGTGTTTCAAACTTTAATGGTTTTTAAAATAATAAAATAATATGAAAATTGTAAAAAAAAAACACTTTACTTACAACTTGTTTTGCCGTGCAGTCATATGGAAGCCCTCGCATTCTAACAATAACTTGACCTCCTCTGGATAAAAATGCCTGTGCCTCATTGTTACTGCCTGAAAGTGAAAGCATGTTTTATTATGAGTGTACAGAACAACCTTTTTCAATCCCTTATATGTTCACATCAGTGAAATCTAACTTTTAAAATGCTGTGTCGATTTGAAAAAGTTGACTCATTAAATTTTTTAACACATTTAATCCTTTCATTTTTCTGATAAACTCCTTCATACATTGATAGTATAATAACATTTTATTTTCCCAATAATGACTTTAGAAATAATTCTGGCTATTCCCTGTACAAAAATCTAAGCCTTATCAAAGACAAATTCAATATAAGAAACTTGATAAAACAATACCATGATTGAAAACTTTTTGAAACATCTGCACCAGAAGTCAATACTTAGACAAATAAAAATAGAATAGATTTATTCCTCTGAACCTTAGAACAAAAACATAACTTTTTATTGCTTACTACTAAACAATAAACCTTATCAGACAGTAAACCCAGTTTTAATTAATTCAATATGATTGTTTAGCTTATATTTCCATTATGTGTGCCATGACTCAATAAAACAAAGTTTTATTGCAAAGCATTCAGTTAATAAAAGCTATTGTTTGAACATGTATTGTTAGCCAAGTGATATTTAATGCAATGTGAGGTGTTAGTACATTAAACAACATATTATATTAATCAAGATAAAATCCCAAGTAGGCTAATTATAAATTATACCAATGGTATTTTATAACATTTTATTGTTGCCCTACACAAAACAAATTTTAGGGTACTCCATACCTCCAAATTATTTTTCAATTTGGCCAACACCATAACCAACAAGAGCCTATTGTTGTTTGAGGAGCTTGATACATTCATAGTAGTAATAATACAATGATTATTACGGATTTATCTCAATTTTTATATAAAACAATTAAAAAATTTGTCAAAATTATTGAAATTTACTATAGTGAAATAAGTAGGCTCGTTTTTATGAAGCTATCAGCACTCTATATCAATTAATGTAGTTAAATACAAAAATGAGGTTTGCTCCTGGGCCTGGATTCCCTAACAAGTTCAATTCTGCTCCAGCGCAAGTCAAAAAATGGCGCAACTTTACACCCAAGACACTCCAAAAGATGCACCTTATTATTTGCTCCATTTCCGTATCCACTAAACATGGCGCAAAATGGTGGGAAGATTATGATGATGTCACCATAAATGGCATCAACCAATCCTTGTGAAGAATTTACTTTCAAAGTCAAGGCTAGTTTATTTTAAATCTCTAATGAAAATGACAGCAAATACTTAGTATTTATTTATATTATTAGTTTAAAGCTTAAGCTCTATTAATAGCACATGTATAGAAACTTTAAAAACATATTTTAAAGCTATACTAACTGTCATATTTAATGACAAGATGTCTTTTGACTTGGAGGAATGCAAACCTTTTTGGATCTAGACAAAGATTACACAGTTGTTTTTTGTAATGCAAGAAATGCCATTGTGTTGTTTGAATGTAAAAACTCAAATTAAATTGTGCCTGCTTCTGTTAGTGAATAGGGATTTGGGCACATCTTTCAAACAATCAACTATTTGCTTCCATTAGTGAATCCAAGAGCTGGAGTTGTGTGAAGTTTATAATGATGGGCCAGTGTCAATGAATGAACATGTTTAAGTGAGTGCAAGCATGAACTTTAATGATAGTTTATATGACAGTGTGATGGTCACATGGCTATAGTGTTGAGTGCTGGCTTAAAAGTTACAGCTAGGAGAGGGTTTACAGATTATCTCATTTTTAAGCTCTTATTCTGGCTCTGGTATCTATTTCCAAGGGATCTCAGTTCTTGAAAATGGGGTGGGGTTTGTGGAGCATGGAGTACATGTCATTTTGCTCCCCCATACTCTCTTAAGGTGCCCCCATCCCAACACCCTATTGGTCACTATTATATGTAGTATTTACACAAATAAAATAATAATAACAACAAGGTGTTGAGCACCAAGTCATGCCCTTACCTCCAGCCACATTGACGAAGTCCTCCCCGCTGGCCTTGTACACCTCTATGTAGCGGTTTACGATGTGGTGCTTGTGTCTCTTGAGCGCCATGTCTCTGTGTTCCTGACTCACAAACCTGACCAGAGCCTCCCCGTTTCTTCGACCTTGAGGACTTAAACAGAGCGCCACTCCTCCTCTGCAATTACACACAAGGGGTACACATTACTTTCTTTTACACTTGACAACTTTCAAAACAGTACTTCTAAAATTATACGTTACCAAAATCAGGTGAAATAATAAGAAAATAATAATATAAATCTTGGCTTTACGTTTTCATATAGAACCTGTTCAACCTCAATATTACAATGTATATTAGTATTTAATCTGACCGAAGACTCAAAGATATGGTTCTTACATTTTATGTCCGTCTCTGACTGTCGCCACAGCGTAAATAGGTTGATAGACTTTTTTCAAACTTGATATTTAGATGGTAAATGATCATAATTAGAGGTCTAACTCACCATGATGTTAATTACAGGTCTAAAATTAAGGGTATTTTACTGATGACTGCTTCATGAAAATTCGATTTAAAAAAATGATTTTGACAATGTTGTTCAAGAATATCTGGGTAGTGTTTTACATTATGAACAGTGTATAGTAGTTTTTGAGAGAAAAAAATATTATTACATTTATATGAGGTAGGTATTTAACGTGCACTTTCAGAACTGACTGATATCTATCAGTATACGAGAATTTCTAAGAGCAAGAGCGAAAGGGCCTACCAATTTTGCTAGGTAAGCTATTTTCACATCCCTTCCAGGGTTCTTTTACATGCCAAAATCGATATTTTTAACTATTATTTCTGTAAAATAATTTCAATTGATTAAGAGGACAATAATGACAGTAAAATTAGTAATAATAAGTGGTAGTGGTGGTAGTAGTAGTAGTAGTAAAACACCAGCTCCGGTGGCCGCACTGTCCAATGAGCTACTCTCGCAATAGACCAGACTGCCGATGACAGAGAGATTGAGGTCTGATTCTGGTCGGGTGCATTGAGGGTAGTTTTTCATAATCGATTGTCCACTTTCCCCACACAAATATGGGTGTAATTCCTCTAAATTCAACATCCTTCACCCCTAACGCATTAGTGTAGTTAGTACATAGGAGTACAACCTGAATGGTTAGTAAGATGTGGTGCTAAAAAAAAGTAGTATAGAAACAAATGAATGCGAGCCTTATGTTCATAAATCATACTTAATTTTTTATCATCAATAAGTTAACTAAAATAATTTTAAGAGACATTTGTCTCCCCCCTTATCTTCCGTGCTTCCTATCTAGCCCTCCCCCCCTTCTTATAACCCACTCGCCTCTTAATTAACACACTATATTTTTAAGTATTGTAAGCTCCGAGCTACAATTTAAACCCTCCACCAGAAGCCGCCACTGCAGGAAATTTTCCGGAGCCCGTTACCCCAAGACCATCGAGGTCCACCAATATGTATAAAAGGGTTGTTTACTTTTTACTGATTTTTGAACATATGAAATATTTTTAGACTAGCTTAAACTATTTTCCTGAAAATTGATATCTGTAAAATGGGTTTCATTAAAAACAATAACTTCAATGTATTCTCGTTTTACTAAAACAAATTAAATTCAGGTTAATTTACTAACTATTGATTTTTGAAAATGTAATTGTTTTAAATAATTAAAACGATTTTGTCTAAAATCAATATCTGTATTGCTTTTTATGTTATAATCAAAAAGTATGATTTTTTTCTGAGGAAAAATGATTTAAGGGTGGTTTGCTGGTAACACTTGTTTTTCCAAGATTTGTGCCTAATTACACTGAAATATGTGACAAATCGTGTAGGTGTAGGGTTGTGTCACACAATTAATTTTATTTCAATGGTTAGTTGTTCTTGTAGATTTTAAAGTGAGATAAAAGATTTGAATAAAATAACTGTTAGCAAATCTCTAAAAATATTTATTTATGAGACATCAATGTTGACCTTAAGGTAAATCTAAATGACTCAATGCAATATTGTTAACCCTTTAATTATCTTGATAGTATAGTTATTTTAACTAGCTGGGCCGCTCTACCACAATGAATGCAATGCACTGTATGAGGATTGAACTCCGACCTCCTAAATCAGTGTCAAGAGTGATAAACACAAAACCCTGCCCCTCCCCCCTCGCAAATACCGTGTTCTATTTGTGGTTTGCCACAACCTTTGAATGAAAGACACATTATTGCAAATTCACTATTTATGGTACCTATTTAAAAACTCATTGGTTATTATTCTAAATATATAAATGCTTAGCTTAATACTTAAACATTCTAAAATATAGGCTAATATGAGATTAAGACATTTAAAAAACGTTATCTCCAAAATGAAATACTAAGTTAGTTATATAATGTGTGCTGGGGGTCCGGTGTTCAATCCTGGGTCGCGGCACAGATTTATCTGATTGCCAACCATTTCCTTCACCTCTGAGCAGACGTGTAATAACCACAACTTGTGAATGTATGGAATGCCAGGCCTCCACCGTGGTTCGGATCTCACGTTAAACTGTAGGTCCTCCATTTCATCTCACAATCACCCTACACATTAGCTTAAGTGTGTATAGCCCGAATGGGTAGTAATACGCGGTGCTAATAAAAATTATTATAATAATATAATGGAGGCAGGAGCACAGGACACTATTAACATAATCGTTTTGTATATCTTCAGAAATTTTATATTGTGCACAATATACCAAACGGAGCTCTTTTTGGTTTATATCTACAAAGATTATACCTTGTTCACAATATCAGACATATCTTGTTTACTTGTATTTATCAAGGGCGCGTCAGAGTTGACTAGGACTGTAACCGAATAGTCCAAGGCTCCCTAGTCGGATCCTTGAGCTTTAGACTTGATGCAGTCTTGATGAATTTACACTTCTCGCGCAGTTCATAGCGAAGATTGCAGCAAACATATTTAAAATGGCGGAAAACGTAAGTCAGTACTCTAGCAGACGAAACAATATTAAAACAATTGCCAGTCAGCCACCGCAACAGACACCGCGAGAACAGCGCACGGCTGGTAGTCTTCGTATCCATGCTGACCAAGACCTCGAGAAGAATGCATAGGTATCGTTCGCGACTATTCGGACAGATCTACACTTGGTCACGTGATTGCCGATTAAGCTATCAAGGGCACGCACCGTCGACCCTTGACGTTCACTTGATAGCTGCATTGGCAACCACGTGCAGATCCGTCCGAATAGTCGCGAAGTGTACTCATGCACCCCTCATACGTCCTTGAGTCCAAGGGCGACAGCAAATTATCCTTGACACGCCGTCGATGCGGTGTTTGATCGGAAATTGTCTAACTTTACGTGTGCTAGAGAAAGAGCTCGTATTGTAATGTGATCTTTGATAATGTAACGTTAAATATACTTGTTTTGTAGTGATGTGTTGGATAAGGTCATGTGCTGTGAAAAAAGTCACCACAAATCTGTAAGTGGCCGACTCTAATTCGGGCTGATATAATGGCATTTAAAATAGTTTCCAAGATCAATGGTAGGAAGCAGCACTGCGGACTCAAGGCTGTGAAAAGGATATTTTGCCGTTCAAATAGTCTGTTGCAGTCTTCGATCTCAAGTGCCCTTTAGGTGTAAGTTCATAAAGTCTGCATCAATTCAAGTGTACTTGACTTCGGATACAGCCATATGAATTCTCCAGTTATGCGCTGTCGACTTGATTTGCATCCTTGCCAGTTACGTAGGTAATCGCGTGACAAAGTGTAGATCCGTCCGAATTTCCACCAGGGATGCAGATACACCCCTCACGCGCGTTTCGTTTGCTAGAGCTAAAAACTTGCCCACCATTTTAAATTTTACGTAATGCTTTAAACGCAAATACGTTTTAGGATATTAAGAAGTTGGTTATTTAAACAAATATATATTTAAAAAATCAATCAACGCCCACAATTTTATTCTCACCAAAAGTAGCAGATTATTTATTGCCATGCTTTAATTTTCGTAAAACAATAGGAAAAGAGTCGACGCAGACAATAAATTGGTGCCGATATTATACACCTCAGACTATTAATATACATTAGGTCTAATAGACCAATGTAAAAAAATAGTAGCTTGACTTGGAGGAATGTGATTATGTTATTGCTTACGTAATCCAGTAAACAGTAGTAATATTTTAATACTAAAACGGCCATACATACATACATTTTAATAACTAGAGTATTGACGTTAATTGGGCATTGGTGTGTATTTTAAAGGCTTATTTATTATTTAAAGCCAGTGTTGCCAACAACCATATAAATGTTGTAGCTAGATTAGTAGTCTACCAGAAAGTCACTAGATTGTCGCTAAACAATAAATTAAAAGCCGTCAATTTTGTCGCCAAACCATGATCCCCAGACGCGGAACGATGGCATTGTGATTCGTGAATGACAATAGATTAATTTAGAGCTCTTATCTAGACCGAAGCAATGCATTATGCGTTCTTGCAGTACGGTAGTCAAAAAATCAAAATTCTACAGCATTAAAATTTAAAATAAGGAACATGAACTTGACGGATTATTAAAGAAAGTCATCCGATTAGTTGCTACGTTAAAAACGAAAATTAGTCGTTTCAGATCCGTTAAAGTCGTTAGGTCTAACTACAAAGTCGCTAAATTGGCAACACTGGATAAAGCTGCAAAATGTGCCCTGATTTTTAACAACTTAGTTCCAAACCCTTCCTTCACCTCTGACAATACATCTTGTGAATGTGGGGAATGCCAGGCCTCCACCGTGGTTCGGATTCCACGTTAAATACACATTAGCGTAAGTGCGTATAACCCGAACGGGTAGTAAGACGCGGTGCTAATAATAATAATAATAATAATAATAATAAAACAACTTAGTTTGTCTTCCAAATAGTTTTGTGTATGTAATGCGCTGGCTTTTGTACTGAGTGACGTCACAAATTCAGCCAATCAAATGTCTCCATCTGGCGGTACCTTGTATTCTCTTTGCATTGTGAAAGATGGTGTTTGCATAGTTTCTAAGATCATTGGTAGGTAGTAGCACTGCGGTCCCAAGGATGTAACAAGGCTCGTTACCGACTAATTATACTCGTAATATTATGCATATAGCAAACGGTTAAATCGAAAACAATAATAAACAAGAATATCTTCCAACTTCTAAACGCTAGTTTATTAAATCTATATACAACGTTTTGATTTTTTTTTTCTACATGGCAACGTTGCAGAATAGGTGATTATGATTAACATAATATTACTAATCCGTCGGTGAGAGCTAATACGAGATACAGGCTAAATAAGACGAGTTTAACTAGCATCTCAGTCTCCCTGCCATATTGTTACCTACGCCACTGGTATCTATAGAAATTATTATTATTATTGTTATTGTTATTATTATTATTATTATTAGCACCGCGTCTTACTACCCGCTTGGGTTATACGCACTTACGCTAATGTGTAATGGTAGGGTGATTGTGAGATGAAATGGAGGACCTACAGTTTAACGTGGAATCCGAACCACGGTGGAGGCCTGGCATTCCCCACATTCACAAGANAGTTTAACGTGGAATCCGAACCACGGTGGAGGCCTGGCATGCCTCACATTCACAAGATGTCTTGTCAGAGGTGAAGGAAGGGTTTGATAATCAGATAAATCTTTGCCGACTATAGAAATTAAACCTTGCTCGCAATATCAGACATCTTGTTTACTTGTATCTATAAAAATTAAACTACGTTTTCCCTACAGTTATACCAAATTACTGAATCGTTCGTGCCATATTAGGATTATATTTGTTTTAATCTACTAGAGCTCCGTGTCCTACTACCCGCCCACATATTTACACTAATGGTGTAGTGATACAAATAAAATACAAGTAGGAGGAAATGTACCCACGTTTTTGTGGAGATATAAAGGATAACTTTTTAATTCGAAGTTCAAGGAGTATAATGTAAAGGAAATTGACTACGTATCCGTTGGTCCGTACTCCGTGCTCCTGGTCCATAATAAATTCTACTCGCGATTGCAGTCTCAATATTCGTAATCACGTGACCGTTTCAACCAATGAGATAGTAAGAGACTTCATCCAATCAAAAAATTCGAAAGAAAATAGTCTACAGCACGGAGAGTGCGTCAAGCAGAAACCAAAAATAACTTTGTTGAGAAAACTTCCAGTATTTATATTAAAATATAGGTTAAGAACAATCACAAGAATTATATTTATAACTTTATTCTAACTATCAAACTTAAAATAATAAGTGTTTGCAATAGCCTGAAAATGCTAAACAGATGTAGACCTACTAATATTTTGGATGAAAAATCCCCCGTATCCGTAATTTATCAATTACAAAAAATTAAATGACGCTAGTAAATGGAGTATACACCAAATAATAGAGGTGTTGAACCTACAAAAGCAAAGCTAATATTTCTGAGAACTTGGTATTTCTCAGAAAATACTTTCATAGAAGCCACTCTTCCCGGGGTGTTTAGATTTTTAGAAAAATGTTTTTGAAATAGATCCGCTTTTCATTTTGTATACGTTTCCATAGCGACGGATTCTATCACTGCTATTCTTTCTTTATTTCAAGCGCATGCGCATATTTACTCGGCTGAGATTGGTAGTCCGTAGAAAGTTAAAGTTGGGCAACTTCTACGGATAAGGACTCTGTGACCAGAGCAATCTGATATTGTAGCATCGATTTCTTACGGACCACGGACCTACGGATACGGAATCTGTGTCAGGGCCTTAATGTCACGCAGAAGAGGTGAAAGACGAGTCACTCATCTCCCCTTTTCGAGAAACCCAGAAAGAACTCTCCGCTTGATTTATCTTTTACTGTGCGTTGGTGAGCTCTAACTTTATATGACATTCTTGGCGTATGGGGGGGGATTTAATAAGTATACTGCGTGAAGTAGGTCTGAAATAAGTACTAACTCGAAAAAATTAACAATGGATAGATTTCGAATTATCCGAATATTTATTTTTAAAATTATAATTAAATGTTATTTTAGACCATTGATTTAAATAGGTACTACACTTGGGGAATCATGGCGGGTTCAAGTGACCCCATTTTTCGAACCAAACAGTGTCAAATTTGCAAGATTCTACTGTAGTTGTAACTCGTTCAGGGGAAAAAACAAACTAAGTACAGCGGGATCTAAATTTTGAAAGGTGGCCTGGCCTCCCTGTTCCTCACAAACCAGACTAGAAGAGCTTGCCGTTTAGTTCGCGCTCCCCACGGGTGTAAGATGCTTGTCCAGTGTTAGGTGGCTGTCAGAGTATTGAAATATTACGGTACTGACGCTCTGTCACCAAACATGTGGAAATGTGACTAGCACACATTCATAGTGGAGAGGATGCAATTAAAATAAGCCTCACATTGAGTAGTAATAGTAATAATCGTGGACAAAAATAGGGGCGGGAGAGCTATGGGTTCAACTACCCCCCCCCCAACCCAGAATGTTCTCAAGTTTTTTGTATGACGCTTAAGGTGCGGCAGAAGGGAGCGCGAGTATTTTTACAGTTTTTATAGAATACATAATTTTTGGTTAAAATAAATCAAATATATCTCAAGTAGCAACGT
>CABEEJ010003720.1:0-47683 GCA_901482245.1 Timema douglasi
ACAAAAAAGGGCTTTAATGAATGTATTCGTGCGCCACACTATTGGGCACTCATACTGTTGGTTACGAGGTTAGGCCTAAACAAGCACGATATTTTAAACCTGTTTTGACATATTGCTTTACTTGTCAAATAAGTCCTGTCTTACACAGTGTTAAGCTGGCAAAATAAATTATTTCACAAATCACAAGTGTGACCACAATTTTCACATTCCTGATGTTCCAAAATTGGGTTTTTGCGAGACTGTGTGTGAGATGCGAGCAACCCGCAAGCAACATGCAAAGTGCAAGTTAAAGTTTCAAAATTAGTGATCCAGGTGATGGAGGAGGTATACAACAGGTGCTGTTGGAGAAAGCATTGTTGTCCCTGGCAGTATGGTCTGACTCAGTCAACACGGTTGGAGTAGTCTTGACGAACAGGGACTATCTAAGGGAGACCATTTACTACATGAATGCGTTGATGGAAGTGGTGAAGAAGAACAGGGGTTCCCTTCCCACCTACCAGATAGCTATCTATTGGAAGTTCCTTGGCAGCATTACATTGAGCAGCGGGGAGGTAATTTTCTTGACTGCTCCAGATAGCACAGGGAAGATCTTTCTTATATACCTGCTCTTGGAAAATATGAGGAGTGACCATACTATTGCCTTGGCTATTGCAACTTCTGGAATTGCTGATACGTTGTTGGAGGCAAGACAGCTCATTCTGCCTTCAAGCCTCCTCTCAACCTCATACACGTGAGATCCCCACCCCTGTGCAATATCTCTAAACAAAGCACCATGGCCCAAATTTTTTCAGGTCTTTAAGACTATTGTGTGGAATTATATCACATTAGCACACAAGGGAGAAGGGGTGGGGGGGTTTCGAGGCTCTCAACAGGATATTGAAGAATATCAAAGGCAATTACGGTGTAATTGGTGAGTAACCGTGTTGCTATCTGAAAGCATCCAACGAACCCTGCCAGTGAAGCCGATTGGAACTCAAGCTGACAAGGTGAAGGTCTGTATCAAGTCCACCTGAACCCGCCCAAGCTCTGCAATGGTGCAATACTTCAAGTTAATGCCCTCCTTATGAATGTCATCAAGGCAACTTTGTTCACTGGCTGTGCTCACAGGGAGCCCATCTTCATACCACGCATCCCACTCATTCCATCTTAGTACCCCTTTGAGTTTAAGAGACTGCAGTTTACCCTGAAAGTTTGCTTTGCAATGACTATTAATATTACACAGAGTATTCATTTAGGATAGCCACGGACGGTTCAATGTCACTAGCTATATAGTTAGCACACCTAGCAGCCTGGTGATTCCAGTATCTTGAGGTGAGAACCGTCATTGTGGTCTAAAAAAAACTCTTGAATAATTATAAATGTGTGATTACAAGTGTAATTACAAGTGTGTTTCCATGTCCCCATATCTGTCTTAAGCAAATTTCTCCACTTTTCATGTGTGGAGCACCTGACCTTCACAAAATGTCTGTGTGTGTGTGTGTGTGCGTTATATGGGACTAGTAGTGCTATATAGGTGACAATCTCTCTGATAACGAGAAAAAATTTCACTAATTATGCTATCAACCCCTGGTACAAACAGTAAAGTACCGGTACTTTATCCTAGGAACCCTCAATGCAAAAAATAAATAATAATAAAACATTTAAAACACTATATTTGTCAAATAAAAGCATTGTAAGCTATTCATGTTCATACTGAATAAATAGGTAGACTAAGTTGATTAGGATTAAAATAGGATATTTATTGTCATGTGTAGAACTAAGATAGTTAACAATATTTGCAGCCAGTGGGTAGATTAAAAATAAATACTCACTTGCAGAACAGGCTTATATGGAGATGGCCTAAAGGGGTTTTGATTAAATAACTGAGTCGATTCTGACTCCAAACCAAACCTATTCAAGCCTGATCATTCACAATATCACCTAACAACACCCTCTTCCTGCTCAGTGCCCATAACCATCCGCACTGCTGACTCCTTACATCCTCCTCCTCCTCCTCTTCAGTGCCCAAGAACTATCCGCTGCTCGTTCCATCCTCCCCCCTACTCACTCCTCCTTATTCACCATCCCATTCCCCCATATACACATATAGCCTCCACAAATCTTCCTATGAGTTTATCACTCAAGTCTCCTTCCACGACGGCCCTATAGCAGAAAACAATTCTTTAGGCTATTCCTATTAACTATTAAATCACAGCACAGGTTCTTATGGACACTTACCATCACTTTCTAACCCATTGGTTTCCCCGTTAGATCTGTCCTTTTTATACCCAGCACAGTTGCCATTATGCTACATTATCAAATAACATTTACTTATATATCTAGTAAAAGCAATATAAACTAATGGATAGTCTTTTAAATCACTTAACTTTTACAAAAATATTAAAACTAACATTATGTCTCAGTTTCACTAGTTTCCAAATATATCATGTCATAAGTCTTATTCCAATTAGGTGGGTAAGCCAATAGTTTTATGGTAGCTGTAGCAATAGTCAGCAACAAAGCCTGCAAATTCTGAAATGGATATCTTTTACACAAGGTTTGAACAAAATTATAATACATACCTCCTGAAATATTTAAAGAAAACTTGAAAAAGTTTTCTTGTTAGAAACTTTATTTTGATTTTGATTTTACATAGGTATATTATTTGAAATAAAATATAAGAATCATTCAAATTTATTTTTGAAAAAAACTATGGGGCAATAGCACCCATTTATGTTATGTTTGGTTGTGTTTTGAAGTTGCAGATTGTGAAACACGATTTATACATTACCCGGTATTGAAGCGCACAACATTGTTAGACGTAAAACCAAGTTGCGACTTTTAAAACTGAAGATTTAAGTCAGTTAATCCCATTCACATACAAATTTATAGTCATATCTACACATACAACGTTAAGTAAATTTTGGATTCATAAGAATAAAAGCAATTGGTTCATCAGTTACTTTTATTTATATAACATTGCATCACTGAAAACAATCATTTTTATGTAACAAAATATTATCATTTATCACTTACATTTTAAAAGAATCGAAAATTTACCAACTAGACACTGTGAGGAAAATATTAAATTTTCTTACCAGAAATTTGTGCCCACTTTACTGTCACTGGCATGTCGATATTTGGAATGATGTCCTTTGAGCATGCTACTTTTAAAAGTGAACCTAAGTGAATGTCACTTAACTTATTCCTTTCAAGAGATATTAATTGATTCATGTGTATTGTCAGCATTATAGGACAATGGAGACTTGAATGTATTTAAAATACTTTCCGTGTCTTAGAAACATTCAAACCGGCTGTTGAAATCCTCTCGGATTTATACACAGTACGTTGAGGGAAGACACCTGGACCTTTTTCTTAGTCCTTTTGCCATAACAATAGGCATGCTTAATACTGCTGCACTCTTCGTAAATAAACTTGCTACATACAAATAGGATGGCTTTTCAAAGCATTACTATCTTTAAATTGTATCTACTATATTACAATATACTTGAAAAAAGAGTAATTTATTTTATTTTGTATTCATTTATGCGGGCCGCAAAAGAGTTGGCGTTGGGCCGCGAGTTTGAGACCACTGGTCTAGGGCATGATACTCTCATTACACTTTGTCACTGATAGCATTTAAGTCGATGTTTGAATCTTGGCTGAATTCACTGTCATGAGTCCACACCTTACCACAGTTGGCAGCACGTATTTCAACTGATTAAGGAGTTCCGGGTTCCATTCCTGCATGGTCGAAGATTTATTATTTGTAAATTGTTGGATGAGGGCCTTAATGCTGTGTTTTTATTAGAATAGGCTAGTTTGTAAATCGTATGTTGGTATAATCATTGTGTTTGAAAACTGCATGTAGAATACGCCAAATAAAAAGAGAAATCTCTGGAGTTGGTTTTATCAAGTGATTTTTTTCATAATTCTAGACAAATAATGGTGCATTTACTCTTAGCAACTTTCCTCATCCTTCAGACATTGTATTTTAGATTTAAATTGGTATAAGTTGCTGAAAGCAAAAACCCAGGCGCCAGATGTAGCACTACGTGTTAATATAAATAGAGCCCTCCTGAGCCTAGCACCAGTGAGTGTGAATTAATGACTTCTTGGAAAGACAAAACACGGCCATTTGAAACATACCTAAGAATTCTATCTACCGGTTGTGAGCTATTGGTGTTGGGTCTTGGTCATGCTTTTGATGCTACATAGTGTTTGGTTATTTAACCATAGTTGTTATCTGACGTAAAACCAAGCTCATAAACAACTTACTATGATATAATCAATATAGGGTATGGATGAGTTAGTTAATTGTTGAAGAAAGTGTATATACATTTGCATGCATTGACAAGGAGAAACCCATTTGTTTTAACTGAGTTGTGAAAACCATCTTCAGTTTGACGTACCAGAATTCAAACTCCAACCTACTCATCTCAGTAGATTTTGTAACATGTATTTTTAAATAGGGTTTAAAATAATATTGATAATAATAAAATAATGAAAATACACAGTTATTGAATCAAACCAAACATCAAATGTATTGCCATAATGTGTATAAACTTTCTATAACATGATAAGCTTATAATATAAACATTTTCATTCTGTCTCTAGAGGATTAAATCTGGCAACTTCACACTCTCTAAGAACTGTATTGCTTTTAGAGTGGGACGGCTTATACGAGCACTATAAAAACAGTTGGTCATTCACTATCGAGATATTCATCATCCCAAATAAATTTAATTAATTTAATTCATAAAGTAAAATAATGTGTAACGGATAGCTGTAATGACTATTTTGCTAGTGCAGTGAGCGTACCAACCTCTGTAACTTAAATGTGGAAAGAGGGGGCGGAGGCGACAGTTGCAAATAGCCAGGTAGCAGAGTAGTCTTCCTGGGAGTGCGTTTGGGACTGGTCGTGTTATATTAGAGACGTGGACACGATGACCGAGTATTGTACGTGTTATGTTGATGTATGATAGGTGTACCAATGTTTGTACCCTTAAATGTAAATATATATATATAATTTGTAAATAGTAAAACACGCTACAAATGTAACTTTTCCGAATTAAATATCACAATGTACCTGAGAATAAGACGTAATTTAAATGAATAATTTAAAGAATTAATACAATTATATGCCTTTGTTACTTTCTTTTTTAAGTATTGTTTACATTGCCTTAGTTTAAACTTTTAGTCTTTTTGAGATTACTACTGTCCAGAAAAACAATAATCATAGGTTTTTTTTTTCAGGTTGGAAATGCTGTAGCTCCACCCCTTGCTGCTGCAATTGGATATGAGATAAGAAAATGTCTAGTACAAAACAAATAAACATCCTGGATCATTGTTGATAGCCATTGCCATATCTCCTTGTCTTCGGGGAACTGCTTTTTTTCATTAACAATATTTTTTTTTTTTACTTTTGACTTTGCTAAATTGATTTGAATGAATTGAATTGAGCTTTTAATTTTCTTCTACTCCATAGTTGAAATAATATTATAACGGGTTGTGAAAACATGGTTTAGACTAAGAAAGTTAATCCTATAATTGATCAGGGTTGTGGCTCTCGTCAAATGTTATATGGCTGAGGTAAGTCAGCCAAGCAGCAAGAAATGTAACCACTGGGTCAACTTAAAGACCTATCATGTTCTTGTGATATGCTGGCCTGGACAGTTCTTAGGTTTTGAGAGATAATCATTGTAACTACATTATAAAATCAGAAGCCACTTTGTCATGGAAATTGGAATATTTTATACATGAATAGGTAGATTGTGTTTAAGTGTATTTGGGCAGTTTTACATAATCATATTAGGTGTTTTTTAATGTTCAATAACGTTTCCATGAATAGTATCTCCATTTTTCAAAAGGAACGCTTATGGACATATATGTATTTTAATTACTGTACAATTTTGGTAGTAGGAAGAGAAAACATCATACCTAAATATAAGTCAATCAATTTAACAACAAATCATGTCATTTTTTAAGACTCTTTTGATAAAATTTGATTTAGTACACTTTTTTTTTTTTATTACTCAGCTCATAATGATCAAAACTTTTATTCATTTCAAGCTTAAATCCCCATTTAGTCACTACTAATAATTTTAAAAAATATGTCTTTTAATTAAATTATTAGTACTAGTTAAGATTAATATTGATTTGTAAATTACCTGTCAGTCACTTTAGACTTGTGGATACAAACTAGGTGAGTCGAAGGTTCAAATTCACAAACTCAGAGAATGTAACAGCTCATACATACATAGCATTTAGAATTTCTTTTTGTATTGCATCTAACAAACTTTCTGGTCTTCACACTATTAAACACATAATGTGTCAAAGTATGAAAACAGTAGAATTGAGAGGAAATGTACCCGGGTTTGTGTTGAGGTAACAAGGGAAACTATTTAGAAAAATAGCCCCCAGTACATCCAAATGGAATTCGAGCCCTGACCTCCAAGTCACTGGAAAACCCGTACAGACGAGCCTGATGTTTATTTCAAATGCCTATTAATGTGGATCTAGACTAGTTATATAATGCTATATATTAAACATTTTAGTTTAATTATTAGCTCAGTCAGTAGCGTGTCTGCCTACTGAGCTAAGGGTCCCAGTTTCGATTGCCGGCATTGCTGAAAAATTAATATTGATGAAAATATGGGTTTACCCTTACATATTGATAAATTAATGGCCGGGAACTGGATGTTGTGCCTGTTCTAGTCTTATGATAGATTATAAGGCATGTTAACTATGACAGGCCAAGCTAGCCGGTAGTGAAAAATATATTACTTGAATAACAAAATGACCCAGGCCATAGGCTGGAAACAGTAATCGATGTAAAAGTAGAAGTATGATTATAAATTATAATTTAGAATAAAAAATTACTATTATAAGTATTTCAGACAGTGCTATACATTTTTATCAGCTTAAAAACATAGGTGTTTTAACTCTGGTTTGGCTTTGGGTGCACATACAATGTGATGTAGTCACCTAAATGAGGGGCATCTACAATGACAGTGAGTGACTTTGATTCCAACATAGCAGCACAAGGCACTCTCAATATTAAACGAAATTCAAAAAACAAATCTACTTAACTAGTAATATAAAAGTTGGCCAGGTATATAAAGATTATCATATTGTGTAATTATCATTTACAAAGCAACGCAAGATTTCGCACAGCTAAATCTAGCCCCAAGGATAGTTAAAGAAGATATCTTACCAGCTTCAGTGAACGCATGGTCTAAGGTGCTACTATTGCCATAGACAAGATTGTCGAAGATAGGGAGATTGGGGTTTGATCGCTGTTGTGTGTAGGTACTGAGAGTGGTTTTTCCTAAATTGTTTTCTTCTCCCCTCCCTTTGTGTAAATGTGGGTACAAATCCTCTAAATGACCTGGTGCTAAGAAAACAAGAATCTTTAAAACTAAGAGCAAGAAAGATTCTTAGAAGTAACAGCCTTTGTTATATACACAAATAAAAAAATATATAAGTTTTTTTAATCAATTTAAGTTTTTCAAACTCTAATCCAACAGAGATATACCTCTAGAATGACCAAAAGGATAATGAGTTTAAACTAAAGATGAATTTCGAACAGGTAAAATTGATTAAAGAGATATAAACTATTTTTAAATTCAAAATAAAAATTGGGAAATTAGTAATATACCAGAGCACAGGGGCGACCACTTCGCATGCAGAATTGAGTGTGCCCAAGTATGCTAAATTACCACATTATATACCTTATCAAAATATGTTAAAAGGTCTACACAACAATAAGTGCTCACATGAGTTAGGAAGGACCAATAAGGAGCCGAGCTTCCAAAACATCTCTATATAAGGTATGATATAACTCAATAAGGAAAAACTCTTTTCGCTTTATGAGGTAATTGTCATTCTATCAGAACTCATCAGGGAGGAGTGTGAAACGCGCAACGCAACTTCCTAAAAGAGAAAACCAAAAAAACAAAAGGAGAGAAAAAGGAAAATGGTAAAGAATCATAGGACACATAGATAGGAACATGTAAAGTCCTTTATGTTATACCTTTTACATGTTCCTCTCTATGTGTCCCATGATTTTTTACCATTTTCCTTTTTCTCTCCTTTTGTTTTTTTGGTTTTCTCTTTTAGGAAGTTGCGTTGCGCGTTTCACACTCCTCCCTGATGAGTTCCGATAGAATGAAACCTAGGTCGGGGGATTGGGCGGTGACGATCAATTTTCTTTAAGAGACATCCATTACCTCTTTGTCCATTGGCAGCAGTGTAAAGTGTGAACTGTGTTCTTCTTTTCATTGTAATGGCCATATTGTGTTTGTCCCCCCTTTTATATGTTTCTGTCCACTTTTCCTATACCTTCTTCCAAATATAATTCTATATAAGGTATGAAAATATATCAAAGTATCTGGAAGGAAGTTAGATTGCCAGACTCGCCACTAGGTGTCAATGAGTCGAAGAGCTACGTACGGCATGCGCCTTCAGTCACTCAAATTGAGAAGGGTGCTAGCTAGGTGTTGCATACAGAGTTAGCTTTATTGTTTATTGTATTATTGTTTGTGGTAGTAAATACCCTTATAACTTCCTTTCACCCTTCAATAAAATACAGCTCACTAACAAAGAGAGGATTGCAGCACTCAGCAGAATAGTAAAGTGGTCACTGAACTCTCGCTTTTAAACAACAGGAAATAAACTAGAAACTATTATTTCGGTGTAGATATCAGATTGCAGATCTGATAGTAATATAAAAGTCTTTCAAACAAACCAGCCGTGAGTTTAAGAACCCTGCCTTAGGTCAAACATTCTCTGTCACATCTTTCCTTGAATAGTTTCTAAATTTGTAGTCATAAATACAAGGATACGTTCAATTACAAAAACCTATTGTGTTCTTTAGGACTGTCTTTAATTTTCTTATTGATGACTAAACAAGATATTAAAAGAATGATACTGTCACTAACTGGTCCCTACCCCATGGACAATTTGTCAGGATGGCCTTTTTTTCTGGGCAGGATTGTTGGATAGGAGCATTGAAAATAGTCAAACTGGAGTTTTTGCAAAGTTTTATCTTAAACTATTGTAAATGATGTTATGTATTCAGTGATAATTGATTAAGTTAAAAAAGGATTTGTCAGACCAAGTAGATCATTATATGAAATAGTCCTGTACGTTTATATTGATGATCTAATGCTACCTCAAACTGGAGACAAGAGCGTACTATAGTCCTACCACGACGTTCCCCCCTTCCTCCGCCAGCAACTACTGTTCTCGTTTCATCCCTTCTCATCGTATAAAAGTGTATCCTTATTTCAATGTTTTTGCAAATTTCCATAGCACTGATGTGTTAATATACACAAGTTACCCTCATTGTTATAACAACTTTCTTATATTATTGTAAACTGATACCGACCTCGGTGGTTTAGTTAGCTAATGCACTAGTTTCATGTTGAGCTAGACTGCCAGGGTCGGGGAGATTGAGGTTCGAATCTCACTCGGGTGAACTGGGGGTGATTCTCCTAAATGGTTTTCCACTTTCTTCCATGCAAATGCGGATTCACTTCCTCTATATTCAACCTTCCCAATTCCTAACCCATTAGTGTAATTAGTACTTAGGTGTATAACCCGAATGGGTAGTGAGACTCAGTGTTAAATATTGATTGTAAACTGTTTGTGTTTGACTGGCTGACACACACTTTCGACACAAAGGCACGTGTGTCTATTAAGTAACATTATTATTGCTTAAATGTTACTAGACACTGACATCATTCCTCCAAACTGTTCCTTTTTAAAACATTTTTTCAAGAAAACTACCCAAAAATATTCATTTGACCACTTTAGTCACTCTTACTATAGTGAAGTTAGTCATAGCTCAAACTGCAACTTTGTCTCGGGAATTAGCATTGTTGGCTGTTTCAACACATGGAGACATATTTACCAACACTGAAGCTGTAACAACTTCACTTTTTACATTGGCTTGTTTGATTACCCTTACATAACCAAAATGACAAGTATCACTATACTACACTCTGTGCTATTTGCTCTTAATTACTTATTAGCTTGTCACAGATAACTTTAGGTATGGTACTGAATTTTTCGCCAAAAATTCTAATTCTTTACCTTGATCTATTTTAAAAGGTATCTCTGAAGAGTTTTTTTTTTCCTATATAATAACATGTTCTTGTGCTGGAAATTTCAATTTTTCCCATAGGTTGTTTACATGTAAATAATCTTGAAACTGAGCTAATCGTTTGAACTGAATACTCATCACATTGCAATGTAATACATTTAAAATGATATCAGATCCTTTTAAAGTAATATACACTGAGGGTAGCATCCTTATGTTTTCATAACACACAAGAGTCACATCTATTCATCTTTTACTGTGTATTTTAACCATCCAAAAGATAACCTTGAAAACCCTGGCTGTTCTAAAAAAATGATCTCTTTTTACAAAATGAATTTTTTTGTTTAAATACAAATATATTAAAAACATAATTTTCTAACATTTATCTTAAAGCATTAAATTTTTAGGACAAATTATAACATTTTGCCCTTGACATGCTACAAAATAATATCTATTCACTGTTTGAATTTTGTAAATATTTGCGGTATTTGTTTCAAACAGAGGTTCTAGATTTGTATTATTAAGGCAATTTTCTAAAATTCCTTCTCTATTATTATTTATTTTATTTTACTTATTATCTATTTAGCACCGCATCTTACTACCCATTCAGTCTATAGGCTTGAGTACTAATAACAATAATGGGCTAGGAATTGGGAAGGTTGAATTTAAGGGAAGTGAACCCGCATTTGCGTAGAGGAAGAGTGGAAAACCATTTAGGAAAAACCACCCCCAGCTAACCCAGACGAGATTCGAACCTAAATCCCCACCGTCTTCTGCATTCTAGCTCAACACGAAACTAGCATGTTAGCTAACTGTGCCACTGAGGTGGGTCTCTATTAGCTAGTGTTAAATTTACTACAATCTGTAAAGTATCATTTAGCAATAGAGTTGTCAAAATAAATATCTTAGCAATTATCTTTTATACACTAACATTGAAATGCTTATACAAGTGTATGGAATGAACAATATAATCTTATTAAGTATTCTTAAGATTAAAATCTACAACTGTATCGCCGATTCTCCCATTTGATACAAGAAGTGATGAATACATTAACAAAATATGTATAACTAGCAATCCCACACGTCGTTGTCCGTGACCCACTGTGGTATTGTGTTAGAAATAGACTAATTAAAAAGCTAGTTAAAAATCCTGCTTTGAGGTGGTTTCGGACCCCCTCATGTACACCTATGTTAAAAATTTCAGATCTCTACATGCCGTAGATTTGGCTGGGCATTACACACAAACAAACAAACACACAATTCCTTTTCTACACTAATATTATAAAGAAAAAAGATTTGTTTTTTTGTTTGTAATGAGGAATAAATTAAATTTTCAAAATAAAATATAGCCTATGTTACTCGCCGATAATGTAGCTTTATATTGGTGAAAGAATTTTTAAAATCGGCCAAGTAGTTTTTGAGTTTATCCATTACAAACAAAAAAAAACAAAAATCAAATCTTTCCTCTTTATAATATTAGTATAGACAAGGAAGGGAAGGAACAAGCATAAGAAAGAGATATACAGGTTTAAAAATTCACTTTATTTGAATTAAAACAAGTTGATAGAATTACATGTGTTTTAACGAGATCTTACTCAAGACAGTCCTTTGTTTATTAAGATAAATTAAATCATTTACTATTGACATAGTTATCGTAATAGGAAACATTTGAGTGAAACACCTAGGTTATACCTACAATCAACACTAGTAAGGTAGAGTCTATATTACGATTGGGTGTAATTCCTTCTCCCTCAATACACCTATAATAAAAACCCATTACAATCTATTAAATGTAGAACTATAGTTATTTTTAAAAATATCAACATTGACTATAAAGTTAATATTTGATCTCACAAGAGTAACTTCACAAAAGTGATTTACCAAATCTCTTCTTTATAAGAATAAACAACTACTAGTAACTTGTAAATGCCACTAATTCTCATAATACATATTTTTTATAAATGCAGCACACTAACTTGTTTCTACTAGATCCAGTAGAATCCCAAAGATACATACAAAAAAACATACCTTTACATCCTAGATATAGTTACATATTTTACCTTAGATCCCAGTTTTAAGATGACTGACATGCGCCCTATGGGTCAGGTCAGCATCTTCAACATGTTATAGCTTCACATACATAGGTGTCAAGAAAGATTTTACGAGCCATTGACCACCCCACTTTGGCGTGAGCTTGGCAGAGATCCTGTCGGCAGCTGAACTAAGTGGGAAATTACAACACAGAACTTTGTCATTCACTGACACATGAACTGGCATACGACCTCGGTTGTAAGCCGTGGCCACTATGCCTGGATCTTCGCAAATTATGAAAGACAAGCTTACGCCTTTCATAATAAGTGGAGTCCCCAGAATCCCCAACAAGTGTATCAACGTCCCAGATAGTCAACAAGGGATGATTTAATTCTTGCCCAAGTAACAAAGTTGATGGCGTGGCTCCAGTCGACTCATGTATAGCAGAGCTAAAAGCTAGTGATAGTAAATCTAAATCTTTGCCCCAGTGAGGCTGCTTAGAACCATGATAAATCGTAAGCCTATATTAAAGTTTCTATTGAACCTTTTTACTTGATTAGGGGCCGGGTTGCAAGGAGTAGTAGTCACATGCTTAATACCCCACACAAAACACATATAATGAAATACCTTGGAGCGAAAACAAGGTCCATTATCGCTAACCAATTACCTGGGGGTGCCGAAAATCGCCTCTACTCTATGAGAGTGTGCTTTAACAGTAGTATAACCCTTTGGGTTCCTTAGGGGGATAATGACAACAAATTTTGAAACACCTTTAATGAGGTTAAGTACTCAGGTATTCCCATTAGTAAAACGGTTGATGGGGCCTACAAAATCAATAAATACATTTCCCCACAGGCTATGAGCAACATCTGCATAATGTAACCCATAACGTGTGTTCTGTGAAAGGTTGGCTCCCAGACAACCGTCACACTTCTAATCTACTGTCTAACATCCTGGTACATATTGGGCCAAAAAAACTCTTGAACTATCTTTCTGCGAGTTTTGAAAATACCTAAATGGTTTCCAAAAGTATAGTTGTAAAAGTACTTAAGGATCATACCCCTTAAATTAGTAGGAACAAAAATGTTCCTGCCTTTCTTATCCTTCCCCTGCACACACTATAAACTTGGTAAAGTTCTCGACCTTATCATCCTTACCCATCCAATCAATAATATCCCTACAGTAAGGGTTTTCCAGCTGATGTTGTGAGAATGAAACAAATTGCTCAGGAATGGAGCTGATAGCGTTGACACAAGCAGGAACAGGACAAGAAAATATAGGAAATATTCCTTCGTTGATGCAAGAAAGAACATCGGCAGCAACGTTATCTTTTCCTGAGACATGTTCAATTATGAACTTGAACTGAGACAACTTCAAATTCAATGGCCAATTTTCCCTAACTGCTTCGGGTGATTGAACATCCACGACAAAGCTCTATTGTCTGTATACAGAATGAACTCATGTTGTTCGAGATAATCAGCAAACTTCTCGATGCCGAAAATACATCTGAGGTATTCCTTTTCGTATGCACTGTACCGCTTCTGTGCATCAGTAAGAGATTTACTAGCGAAAGCTACCGGAAGTAAGCCTTCAGGATGTCGTTGAGAAAGAACCGCCCCAAGTGCATATGACGAAGCTTCAACCTTAAGTTCAAAAAGTAATGAAAAATCTTGCATTCTAATCCCCTTAGGAGACACCAAATTTTTCTTAAGTTTAAAAAAGGATTTATTTTGGTCGTATCCCCCCACAAACTGTGCTCTTTTCTTTTTTAGATGGTTTAACTGAGAAGCAAACTCAAAAAAGGAAGGAATGAACCCGGAATAATATGCACACATCCCCACATAGTGTTTAACCGGTTTCAAATTTTTAGGGACAAGAAAGTCTACAATGGGCCTAATACGTCCAGGATCACCAAGGATATTACCTTTAGAAATCGCATACCCTAAATACTTGATGCAATCAATGCCCCACATCACTTTATCGGGATTAACAGTGAGACCAGCCTCCCTAAGATGCTGGAGAACTAACTTGACATGTTCATTATGTTCTTCTAAGGATTGAATATTAATACAAATGTCGTCCAAATAATTCAATACAAATTTGAACTTGAATTCTGACAAAATATGGTCTACTATTCAGCTAAGTACCGCTCCACCACAGCTGATCTCAGGGGGAACTCTGATATACTCATAACATCCCCAAGGGGTATTGCTTCGAATCCTCAGTAAGTGCACATTGAAGAAAACTGGCATTCAGGTATATCAAACTATAGACCCCCCTTCCCCCCTAAATGCTGAAAGACACTTTCAACAGAAGCATTGGGTAGGGTTCATAAACAATTTGTTTATTCATTTTACGGTAGTCAACAATTAACCTATGTCCACCTCCTTTCCTAGGGATTATAAAATTGGGACTAGCATATGCAGATCGAGACGGCCTAGCTACATCTTTATTGAGCAGATCCTGGACTAAGGGCCAGTTTCATAGTCAAATTTAGTACGCCTCAAGTGCGGCGCTACACTAAGTTCATGGCGACACCCACCTAAACCAGAATGGAATGGGCCAGTTTCCTATGCGAGAACGGCCCGTTCTATTCTGGTTTAGGTAGGTGTCGTTTTGTATTTAGTGTAGCGCCGCACTTGAGGCGTACTAAATTTGACTATGAAACTGGCCCTAAGTCTCTAAACGCTTGTAACTTAGGTGGTGAGCAAGAGTAAGGAAGAGATCTAACGGGAGTGAAATCAGAAAGAGATATCTTGTTAGGGAGGATATCACATTTACCCCATTTAGCGGGTATGGTGTCCGAAAAACTTTGAATGTTTGCACTAAGTTCAATGGGTGGTTTGCTAAACAAAATGTTATCCCTCTTTTCTACAACTTTTTCAAACTGAGTTTTAACAGAGGGGTTAAATTTGAAATATACATGATTTCTTCCTAAATCAATCTTTGTTAAAGTTCTGGATAGAAAATCAATGCCTAGTATAATATCGCAAGGTAAGTTGGTGACAACAGAAAATGAATGTTTCCAAGAGAAACCTTTAACTTTAATTGAAAAATAAACACTTATTTACAATAAGATTAAGAAACGTTCCATTAGCAATGGCAAAGAGTTAAGGTTGAAAATGAGTATCAGAATATACGTATGGAAAACTACTAAAAAAATTGTAATTTATGAATGATGCACTAGCCTCAGTATCTATTAAGGCAAAACAGGGCACAGAATTAATAGATACTTTAATTGTGGGTTCAAAAACACATGGTAGGATATCTCATTGTCCAGCAAAGCCATGCCTACGTCGGTGCAATGCTAGGTTTTTCGCTTTACACCGACTTCTATAGTGCCCCATTTTACCGCAATTTTAACATTTTATCATTGACATATTTTTTCCTTGCACATGTTTATTTAAACCTTGTTTATGACTAGTATGGGGTTTGTTGATATGAGATTGAGATAGTTTACTATAACCATAAGTATAATTATTGTGGTTGTTAGGCCTAACATTATCATCCGTAGTGGTTGGAGGGTACAACATTAAGTACTCCTGTTCCGCTAGCATGGAACTTTCAATTTGAGACGCTAAAAAATGTAAGTCAGCCATTGAGGATGGCTGAGAGGAAAAAACAAAATGGCGTCGTGTTAAGGGAGATGGATTTTCAAGAATTGGGGTTACTATTTCACTTTCCTCTAAATTGAGTTAAAGTACTTTAGCGGCTTCTGAGACAGATGGGATAAAGGTACGAAGGATTCATCTGGTTTTTGAAGTCTGTTCACAAATTGGGTTCGCAAGCTCGCTTTAGCTCGTGGTGGGATCAAAGCACTTAATATTTTATGTCTACAATTTCCCCAAGAAAGGTTTTGACTTAAACACTCCACCGAAAGTTGTGTTAAATAACCACTGGTATTACTAAAACACAATGTAAGAAATTCAATTTCATTTTCTAAATTAAATTCACAATATTTATTAATTTCTAACAGAAATTTAAATACACTTTCATAGTTTTGACCATCACAAAGGGGTATGTTTTCTAAAAACCCTGATAAAACTTTAGACTTAGTATTATCGGTAATATTACAAGATGGCACTTGTGAGATGTTGATATTATTTGATTGTTCATTAACAGTTAAATTTTCCAAATCTTTATTTAAATTCGCTAGCCTTTGGTTAATCTTAGAAATTTGCTCAACTGTTGAAGGGTTACTGGCAATCCAGGAAGTCGTCGGCTGTGACTTCAGGAAGTTTAAAGTGGCTCGCAGCTCACTCACCTCAGCATCGTCAGCTATCACTCAACCTCGTTCTCTAATGGCCGCAACAAGTTCAACTTTGGATAGAAAGTCCCCATTCGCTGGTAGAATTGCGTCAGTGTCGACAGGATCTCTGTTAGCCATGGTGTATTAGACTCGTCACATTAAAAATAAAAATTAAATAAACAAGGTTATAAGCAATTTTAGGAAAGACACATTAAATGGGGTTAGTTTGTAAACAATGGAAAGTTTGAAGTTTGATAGAGGTGCAATATGTGCATTGTTAGATTATTAAGTTTATTTTACTTGAGGGTGCGCAGTTTGTGTGAGAGGCGCAGCTTGTTTCGCTACTTTTCCTATTTGGTAGAAGAAGGGACGAATACTTTAACAAAATATGTATAACAAGGAAGGGGAGGAACCAGCATAAGATAGAGATATTATGCAGGTTTAACAAATCACTTTATTTAAATTTAAATAATTTGATAGAATTACATATGGTTTAACGAGATCATACACAAGACTTATTTTCTTACTAAGATAAATTAAATCAGTTACTATTGACATAGTTATTGCAATAGGGAACATTTGAGTGAAACACCTAGGTTATACCTACAATCAACACTAGTAAGTTAGAGCCTATATGACGATTGGGTGTAAATCCTTAAAGTAAAACTAACACACATTCTATTACGAAGGTACGTCTGCCTCAACACAACGGCGATTTAAATTGGAAGCAATTATTAATTTAAGGTTAAGCAACAATACACAATACCACTCCTGCCTTGTGGCTATCAGACTTTATACTAATGAACATCTAAAAGAATAATAGTTAATAATACCCAATTTTAGAAATTCCTAGTTTAAAGATATACAAAGTTGGTAATTAAATGAGCTAGCTAGTATGAGTTAACTCCATAGAAAATTACGAGATACAAAGATTACGCTCCCAGAAGAGGAACCATAAAATGAAGTTCCTGGTGAGCATGATGGCGGAATACCCAAGACTACCCGAGGAAGGGAAGCAGAAACTTCTACACCGGATCAACATGCTCTTCATAGCAGTGACGAAATCCTGGACTAAGGCTATACACGCAGCGGGGGACGCGGCATCGTGGACTAGCAGCACACACAGGTTGATCACAGTAAAAAGGTACACCATTAGAAATATTAGAAACTGGTTTCAGTCAAAGACCCAACTAGGCCTTGGAACAAAGCGATAGATAACCTGATTCCTACCATTTTATGGTCCTAACCATTAAATTAGCCGAAGTATGACCATACAATATAGGGCGTCTGGGTATCGCCCAGGTATTTATGAATATGTCTTATGGACAATAAAAAATAGATCTGAAACTCTAACATTCAAAACTACCTTATGGGCATAGAAAAACTAGTCATTAACTCGGACATACAAAACTAGGTATTATGGATATATAAACATAGAACAAGATCTCTATTATTCAAAACTATGCTTTATGAGCAAAGAAAAACAAGTCAGAAACTCTTGACATACAAAACTATGTCATACGGACTTACTTAGAGCAATACAGCCCTAACAAAGATAAGTAATCCAAATACTCATGGTGACAGACTTTGCTACATCTGCGGCGAGGAGGAGATATTGACGTCTCACACATCGTGATCACCAGTTGCTTAGTTTTCTGATCCTTGGTTCACGTCCAGGCTGTTCCTACGACGAATCGGTAAACTATAATACAAAATGTGAAGCGAGGGATGGCTATTTTATACAAGATGCACTGACGTATTAGTAAAGGGCGTCCTTCAGTAAAAGGGGTGGAGGGAGAAAAGAAGTGCCCTAGAATTGTAAGAAAATGTTGTACAAGGTGTACCTAGAATCCACTGTCACAGATGCAGCAGAAACGTGAACATTGAACGTTGGAGATTGGAGATTGGAGATTGGAGATTGGATTGATTGGAGGGAGGGTGTAAAATCATTTAGGAAAAGCCTACATCCGAAAGAGATTCGAAACTCAATCTCCCCATCCTTGGCAGTCTGGATCTACGCGAAACTAGCATGCTAGCCAACTACGCAACCGAGGCGGGTGAGGAAATTAAGGGGTTGTGATACAGGGAGTACACAAGATAATTGGGAAAATTAAGATTTATATTATATGTACAATCCGTCGATATTGAAAGGTGGCAAATTATTATTCATTGAGCCCACGAGGTATGATATACCTCCACACATCACTGCAGAATAGTTTGCCTAGCTACGCCCAACACCTAAGTTAGAGAAGGCTTTTAAGTCGTTAAATTATTTCTTGACTGTTGGGAAGGAGTGATGGGGGAGGGGTTATGTCTTTTAGCAATGGATGCCCAAGTGGTTTGATTTACTAAATTAATTTTACTTTATCGTTCTGATAATAATAAAATCAATAATTAATATTTACATACTATGATAATTATGTTTGCTCTCATTAGCATACAGGCTGGTATTTTTTTTAGCTATTAAAAGTTTAACCAAGCCAAAGTTATTTGGGCTCTGTTGCCCACATGGCTTGGTTTTACATGGCAACATAAAGCAAGTCTTCACTTTTCCAGAATCTTCATTACTGTTTATAGCCAATTATAAATTTATTAATGATTAATTATTATATTCCAAACATGTAACGTAAATAACAGATTAACTCTAAAAGATTTTAAGCTTAATTGTAAGAAGCTGAGTTTAAAAAAACTTATGTAATTTAAGGGTCCCAATCCTGATTTAAAATATTCTATATTATTTCCGGGTGGACCAAATATAAATATTGATAAAATCTCATCCATTGGACATATTTTAGTTATAAAAGTGAATTTATTTGTTTCTTCAAAGTTATTATGACTGTATAAATTTGTGGGAGCATAGTTCAATTCCATACTTTATTTAATGTTACCATACCGGCTATAATATAACTATTAGTAAAAACGCTTTAATAATTAATAATTTGGTTGAGAAAAAGTGTGATTTATTGAGATTTGCGTTGATTATTATCATTTTATAATAAATTTAATGTATAATGTTAAATGTGATTATAATTGACAAATCTGTTTTTTACTAAATCATTTCTGGAAATCCAAACAATAAAATTGGCCATGTCGTAGGCAAGTAATAATACAATATCAGGTTTAGAAGGTTTAAATGATAATTGAAAAACAAGGATAAATATTGCTTTGTTTTACGAGCTTAAAACCACTTTACATAATATCTCTGCTTCTTTAAGGTTTGTAATATAAATATATTCAAATAAAAATATATTGTAGTTCTGTACAATATTTAAGAATATCTGTCTATAGCTAAGGATACCTGGAATTTCACAACCTACTGCAGTGCATTTATTTCTATTCATCAGGATGTCTCCTAAGAGAGGATTTCACATAAAGACAGTCAGGGTTTGATTTTCTTTTAAAGATAGGGTCGGATTTATTTTTCTCTGGAACCATTTAACCAATTGCGCTGTGGTTTTTTACTTTTATACTGGACCAATATCCAGGCAGGTTTAAGCATTATTTGTGTATAATCAGGTGTTTCGGTGTGAGTCCTGGTAAAGGGTCAGCCGAATGTTTGTATACATTTATGGAACAACACAATTACTGTGGGGTAGTTTTTATTATTCTTTAGTGCATTTATCCAGGCATTTTTTAGTATAGTAATTATAATTGGGTGTATTGGTGTAAGTCCCAGTGAAGTGCCAGCCGGATATTTGTCTATATCTATGAAACCACACAATTACTGTGGTGTAGTTTTGATTATTCTGTAGAGTATTTATACAAGCATTTTTGGAATAATAATTATAACCACACTGTTTGGTGTGAGTCCCGGTGAAGTGCAAGGCGGATATTTGTATATATCTATGGAACCACTTAAGCGATTTAAATGTAGTTTTTTTTGTAGAATATTTATCCAAGCAAGTTTTAGTATGATTTAATCATGTTTTGTGTGAGTCTCGGTGAAGGACCAGCCGGATATTTGTCAACAACTGATTCCGTAGTTAATTCTATCCTGTAGAATATCAACCAGGGAAATTGTAGGATGATAGACTTATGTTTTGGCGTTCGAGTCACTGTTAAAGTTTCGGATGGATGTTGTGTATATTTAATCTAGGATATTTATAACCACATAAGCGATTGCAGTGTAATTTTTTTTCCAACTAGGCTTACGAAGTTTGTATATCCAGGAAGGTTTTAACATTAGTTTAACCAGGTTTTTTCTGTGAGTCTCTGGAAATACTGACAGACATAGCTATAATGGATTTTGTGGATCAGCCGGAAGGTGAAATTCCGTTCTTCCGTGAAGAAGATAATAAAATCCAGAGTGAACTATAGGAGAATATTTATAAGTAACATAATATTACCGATTTCAATCATAGTCACTACTTATTAATGGGGGATAGTGATTAAAAAGATACAAATTAAAGGTGATGTATTCACATTTTCTCGGAGGCAAGTTGGGAAACAATTTAGGAAAACTAGTCTCAATATTACCCGGCCAGGACCCTGTTTCATCCATCACTGAAAATGGACCATATATAATAAAAAAAGTTGTCCGCATGAATACCGAAGCAGTATAATATACATTATTTACCGTATTTCCTAGATTATTTATTTTACTTTGTAATTTTGTTTAATATAAGATATTAAATATTTTATTTTGTGAGTGTTTCGAGCTGATATGACAATGGTCTATAATTTATTAAACTCGGGGCTTTCTTTTTTAAGTTCAATCAATAATGTTTTTAACACACTGAGATTATCAACAACTCTCAGACCCGCTAACGCGCTAATTTACTGTTTAGCTCGACTGACAAAGATTGTGGAGTACAAGTTTCTAATATCGCTCGGGTGTACTCGGGAAGTTTTTCCTAAGTGGTTTTACACTCTTCCTCCACGCAAATGCGGGTTCCCTTCCTCTAACTTCAACCTTTCAAATTCCTAACCCATTAGAGTAATTAGTACTTTGGCGTATTACAAAAACGGGTAGTAGGACGCGGTGCTAAAAAAACAAAACAAAAAACCTAACCTCAAAAATTGCTTTAAACACTCTTTCCTTGTCCTATTGATTTAAGATTGACTATATGAAGGTTACCTAAGAAACAGTGAAGTTTTCCTGGCACTCACATACATTAATAAATAGTTAGTTCTGTGTGTGCTAGCTGGCCACGAATGTCCGCGTATAAAGTAAAATAGTTAAATGGCGCTTGTCTAAAAGGAGGATTGGAACACATTCACTTCATCAAGTCATGCACTAGCAACATACTGACAGTTTCTAATGCAGTTAACAGTCATACATCTTCTAAACCTCTCCGGACGGCCTTTTAATTATTAATGATTGTTAATTGATTTATGCTAATTAATTATTGGCTAGGATTGAAGTGTTGGAGTTTTTATTCATTGATTGGGGGTGAGAAAACGGTCCGTGACGTTTCGGCACGAACCTCGCACTATGGCTGTCTTATGTTGAATGAACATTGACGACTCCGCCACAAGACACTACAGGACTGCCCAACACGAACCTCACGCTATGGCTGTCGGTGGTAGAGTGTGATAAATGGTTCTCCTGTCTTGAGACCCCTTCCTCCTTCGTAACCCTGGCACCAGTATGTCGGCCCGACAAGACAAGAATAGATATTGAGGTCATTGCCCCGGTCAACGGGGTTTTCCCTGGCGTCAGCTTTACGGCTCACGAGACAAGAATAGATCGTGAACTAGGTCAGTGTGTCGCAACACCTTGGGTTTTCCCTGGAGCCAGTATGTCGGCCCGACACGACAAGAATAGATATTGAGGTCATTGACCAGGGCAACAGGTTTTCCCTGGCGCCAGATTGGCTGGCAGACAAGATGAGTTGAGACAAGAATAGATATTGAGGTCATTGACCCGGGCAACGGGGTTTTCCCTGGCGACATTATGTCAGCACTACAAGACGAGTTGAGACAGGAATAGATATTGAGGTCAATGACCCAGGCCCCTGTCAGATGTATTGAGGCTGGGTTTTTTTCGGATACGTTTCATCTTCTTGACACCAATCACATTAGCATAATAATCGAGAAATTATTCAATAGATCTGAATCATGGAGTGCGCGACGTAAGTTTGGTTTGCCCGTAGACGGAAGTCGTGGGTTCAAATCTCTCCCTCTATACTGTCGAATACGGGTAGACCGTGATTCAATAACCACGTCTTACTACCCTCTCTGATTATGTGAGTAAATACTAATTACGCTGTTGGGAAGTTTGAACCGGCATATGCCTAGATGGAGAGTGAAAAAACTACTCCCAGGTTTATGACAGCACACACACACACGATGTTCCACCATCCATGAAAAGAGCCGGGACAATACACATCCATACCCAGCGACGGGTAGAAGGTGTCTAATAGATAACGGTATTTACAAAGACCTGATACGGTTTGCTCATGCGCAGAAACACATTACAGTATTTATGTCATTACAGTCTATAACCCCTTTGAGATGCGTATAAATAGAACCCAAATCATTACATTCGATCATTTCAATTTGTAATTGGATCACATAAACATCAATATGAGATTTGATGCTCTGGAAAACTGGATTAATTCGAGTATGTTTAATGCGTTTTGTATATTTTAATGGTTTCTAATTTGATTATCATGTCAGGGTGTACAGCGGTATTCTCTTCGTCTTTGTTACATGATGAGCCCATGACGCTTGTCATGGCGGCGCAACCTATGGATCCCAATAGCCTGGACCAGTTGGTGCAGTTTACGGAAGACGGGATTTGCAGAGCGGATGGTGACTGGTCCATGGGTAATTAATTGGCTGCCTACGATAGACTTGCCAGTGTTTTTTATTTTCTGTAAATGGTAATTAATATGTATTTATTTAATTTCAGACTACTGAGATCCATACGGTTTGGATGAGGGCCTTCTGGGTAGTATAGCGATGGGGGTGGCGACATCTACCACACAGGATGCGCCCTCACTGGTCGGTGCCACGAACGACGCCACTGACGTCCTCAGGCCTGCCCCAGGCATCCTCTAGCCTACGCCCCTATCGCTGGCGCCCCTCTACGGAGGCGGAAATGCGCCCCCCTCTGTTTGGACAGATTTGGACGCCATCGACCGGCTGATATGTAAGTACAGTCTACAATTAACCACTAATTTTAAAATAGCCTATATGTGTAGCTCTCTCTCTCTAGCTAAACATCGTGAATGTAGGTTTCAGCTAAAGCAATTATGTTTAGGGAAAAAATGTAACATATTATATTAATACCGAAAGTATTATACATTTTAAATAAAAAAATACGCACATATTTGTAACAGTGCTTACTTTGACATGTGTTATAGTTGAATTGGAGACCGGAAATGGAGGGACGGTCCTCTCACCACCACTGGCTACTAGTCTCCCTCACCACAGTGCAGGAGCACCACCACCAAGCCCGGGAGACGGTGCTCGAGCCCCGGCGGCGGTGAGAGAGACGGGGATCGTGGAGCCGTCTACAGCGGGACCGTCTTCGGCCCCACAACCGGGAATTAGTGGCCCAGTAAATCAGGTAGGCGGGGCATTGTCAAATGGCGTCCCTCTTCGTATCGTAGAAGATAGGATTAAACAATTGAGGCGTTTCTTTTATACTGGTAGAGAAATTTCCGTACATCTTGGTGCTCCAGCAAGAGATCGTGACGCATTAAGCTGGCTTGAAGAACAAATTACTAATTACTAATTTGCTCCATCGGCTGCAGGACCATGGCGTTAGCGCCGATGACCACGTCGGCTTACTTTTGAATAGCACTGACCCTACGTTGAGCCCTGTGTACGTTTCATTTAGGCGAACAGACCAGTTAGACGCTAGAGCAGTCCTTGATAACGTAAGTCGCGTGTTGCAAAGTAATACTTAGTTTTTGAGTACAGCACCCCTGTACGTTAAACTCTGCCATTTTAAGGAGCCTCGCGGCAGGGGTAATCATAAATGTGATAAACTCACTCCCGCTAGCACATATAGTCGTAATAACAAAGGAATCATTACGATTCAAAATGGCGACACACTTTGTATTGCCAGTGCATTGGTGTTCGCCAAAGCTATATGTGATAATAAAATAGAACCAGGATGCATGGACGTGAACACCGTTAAACAGATTAAACAGGGCCGTCCTATTCAAAAACTCAAAGCAGAGGAACTATACACTGATTCCCGTGTGAATCACTGAACTGAAACAATTTCAAACATACTTCTCCGAATACAAAATCATGGTGTTCAGGGAACGTCGGGGAATCAGGTCTTATATGAAGGGCCTACTCACTCCGAACATTACTTTAAGGGCTACATTGATTTGTATTTTCACGACGAAAAGCAAAACCATTTTGACGTCATAACATCCTTGACAGCCACATTTAAGTGTGGGTACTTTTGCCGTGAGTGCCGTGTGCCGTTCAACATAAAGAACGAGCACAAATGTGCATCCGCGTGCAAAAAGTGCTACGCTAAAGCGGTTTGTAGCGGAGGCCGATCTGTGCTCTGTAAAGACTGTGGGCGTTGGTTCACAAACCAGACATGTTTTGATAACCATAAACGTCCCGGTTTTTGCGGAGGTCACAAGTCGGTCTGTGATGTCAAAAAGGTTTTCGAGGTATGCGGGCAATTTTTCAGTTTGGAAAAATCAAATTATTCACATAGGTGTTATGAGACTTTTTGTAGAGTATGCGAGACCCATCGTCCTTTTGGTAATTTCTGTTATATGAAGTAGGCCCCATCAAAGCCGTCACTGGAAAAGAGTAATTTCATGTTTGTATTCTATGATTTTGAATGCAGACAGGAAACGCTTCTTCAAGGTGTTGCGGGCACGTACTTCCACGAACCTAACCTATGTGTCGTGCAGACGTGTTGCAAGGCCTGCGTACATATAGATGCAAATGACCATCATTGCACAGAATGTGGGGGCGATAGAACTCGCATATTCAAGTGTGATTCCACAATGACCCAATTTTTTGAATTTATAGAGCAAATTAAAGCTTCAAAATTTAAGGATACCACCCTCCTCGGCCATAACGCAAAATCCTATGATGGAAATTTTATTTTAAAGTATATGATGGAGGTTAAAAAATGGACTCCCGAACTTATAATGAATGGTGGGAAAATCATGTGCATGCGTTACGGCCCGCTCCACTTTATTGACTCACTGAACTTTCTCCCGATGTCGTTGTCCAAATTGCCCAAAACGTTTGGCTTGGACGAGTCTTTGGCCAAGTGACATTTCCCCCATTTTTTCAACAAAAAAGAAAACGCGGCGTATAGGGGTCCCTTGCCGCCAAAGGAGGACTACGGCATCGGCGAGATGTCAGTTGAGGGAAAGGAGCACTTTGAGAAGTGGTATGACGCGTTGGTCAAAGAAAATTATGTCTTTGATTTTAAACGCGAGTTGGAACTGTATTGTGTGAAAGATGTAAAGATCCTACGGAAGGCCTGCCTGAAGTCTAGAGAGATGCTCATGGAGAGAGCAAAGGTGGATCCTTTAAGAGAGGCGTATACGATAGCTGGAGCGGCCATGTTGGTTTACCGCCGAAGTCATCTTAGGGAGGATACTATCGGTATTATCCCTAACTGTGGTTATCGGTGTGCAGACCAACAGTCGCACGTCGCTGTACAATGACTCTGCTGGGAGGCCCATCAACGCGGTGTCTCTATTCCTCATGCGGGTAACGGCCGTGAGGTATATGTGTTGGGGCGACGTGTAGACGGCGTTGTTAAAGCTGGAGATACCACCACCGTCCTTCAGTTCTGGGGCTTTTATTGGCACGGGTGCCCTCTCTGTTATCCTGATAGGACCACCCCTACCAATAGTCCCCACGGGACCATGGAGACGCGTTATGAAGCGACCATGGCCTGTGTTGAAAAGTTTAAGAATGCCGGATACACGGTCGTAGAGATTTGGGAGTGTATGTTTAATGCGATGAAACGCACAGACAAGGACTTGCAGCAATTTGTACTCCGGCACGAGGTGTATACTAAGGAGCCTCTCAGCCCCAGGGATGCATTCTTTGGCGGGCGTACAAATTGTATCAAGCTCTTCGACGAAGCAGACCTTTCTTGTGGAGAGAAGATCAAGTACTTGGATGTGTGTTCATTGTATCCATACGTTTGCAAGTACAAAAAATACCCCGTCGGCCACCCCAAAATTCACTTGGAACCAAATTGCCCCTTTATAGATCAAGTAGAAGGCATAGCTAAAGTTACAGTGACAACTCCGCGAGATTTATTCATGCCCGTATTTCCTACATGGATGCACGACAAGTTAATGTTCATCTTGTGCAGGAAATGCGGGGAGGAGAAAAACCAAGACGCGTGTCAGCACAACGACAAAAAAGATCGCTGGTTGACAGGCGTCTGGGTGATTGATGAGATCCGGAAAGCCGTTGAGAAAGGCTACATCGTTGAAGCGGTACACGAAGTGTGGGAGTACAATGTATCTGTTTACGACCGTCAGACACGTTCTGGCGGATTGTTTCACGGGTACATTGATACTTTTTTGAAAATTAAGCAAGAAGCCAGCGGATGGCCAGAGTGGTGTACCTCACAAGAGGAAAAATTAGCTTATATTCAAAATTATGAGGAAAGGGAAGGGGTAAAACTCGATTTCGACTCTGTTTGTAAAAACCCTGGTCTCCGCACTCTGGCTAAACTTTTTTTAAATTCATTATGGGGAAAGTTTGGGCAAAGACCCGATTTACCACACGTAGCCGTTGTTAACGACTATCAGGGCATCCACAAGTACCTGACGGATCCATACATCACCGTGGACAGCGTCATTGATGTAAATGATGAGGTCATGTTCCTCAATTACAAGGATGCGCGTGACGCGTTGCGTCCTAACCCTAATACGAGTGTGGCAGTGGCATGCTACACGACTGCTATGGCTAGGTTGCACTTATACAGCATCCTTGAACAATTGGGGGACCGCGTTTTGTATCATGATACAGATAGAGTTCTTTTCACCGAACGCCCCGGTGATTGGAGTCCACCGACCGGAGACGTTTTAGGCGACCTCACTGATGAACTTCAGGATTACGGTCCGGGAAGCTACATTAGCGCCTTTGTATCTGGTAGTCCCAAGAATTACGCGTACCGAGTTTGTTTTGGTTGCGATCCTGCCAAAACAAAAACGGTGTGCAAGGTTCGCGGGATCACCATAAACTATGGCAACCGGAACGATGTTAATTTTGAGGTTTTGAAAGCGATGGTCTGTGAACAGGCTGCGGTAAGATACATACAGATACCGCACAAAATTGTAAGAAAAGGTCTTGCGACTGTATGTATCGTTTCGCAGACAAAAGTATACCAGACCGTGTACACCAAACGTCGGATAACCGACTATTTTAATACGTTGCCGTTTGTGTACCAGAGTCCTGGTAAATGCACTCGCCACGAATAAAAGGTTATCATTTAGACGGGCTGAATAATCATCTTTTTTTTCTTTCTCTCTAGACAGTTCCATTGACATACCAATTTTCAAAGATTTTAATTTTTTTTCTGCATGGAAACAAGCATATTTTTTAATTTTTTTATGCACCCGGGTTACTTTTTAATATTTTTTTATTTTCCAGTACAGTCCTCCGCCTACCTGATTTTTTCTAGTCAATTAGGTGTTTATATATATTTTAATTCTAGTCAACTGTTTGTATATATATATTTATTTCAAATATAATAAACTGTTTGTATATATATTTATTTTCTTTCTAGTCAAATATAATAAACTGATTGTATATATATTTATTTTAAATATATAATAAACTGTTTGTATATATATTTATTTTCTTTTAAATTTAATCCATTTCTATGTATATATCATATTTAGTACCGAGGCCACTATTCCCCTATTTTGTAAATATTCTCAGTATACTTTTCATCATTGTAAAAGCTGTTATGTTTGTGTTAGTAAATATATATATATATATATATATATATATATATATATATTGTAAATATTCACAGTATACTTTTAACTGTGTGTATACTTTTTTCATGATTTAAATAAATATTGTAAAACTGTTATGTTTATGCTAATAAATATATATATTGTAAGTATTCACAGTATGCTTTTAAATGTTTATATACTTTTTCATGATTTAAATAAATATTGTAAAATTGTTATGTTTATGCTAATAAATATATATTGTAAATATTCACAGTATACTTTTCACTGTGTGTATACTTTTTTCATGACTAAATAAATATTGTAAAAACTGTTATGTTTGTGTTTTAACGTCTACACCCACACCCCCTCCTATCCTAGAAATACAAGCTCAGTCTGCACACCCTGATCACTCGTCAACTACAAAAAATGACTAAGCTTACGCCATCAGGATTTACATATGTAATAGTCGATTCCGAAGGTAAATGTGTGAAACCTCCTGTTGTCTATAGTGGTGAAAATGTTGTGGATACCTTTCTTCATAAACATTGTTGAAGAAGAAACCACGATTATCGAGTGGAAAACCACGCCCAGTTCACCCGACCGAGATTCGAACCTCGATCCCCCCAGTCCTCAGCAGTTGAGCTCAATACGACAAGCGCGTTAACCAACTACGCCACCGAGGCGTGTTTTTGTATATATTATATCAAAATATCTTTTTTGGCAACATTAAATTTCTTTGTTGTTTAAGGGCTGAATAATCATCTTTTTTTTTTCTTTCACTCTAGACAGTTCCACTGACATACCATTTTTCAAAGATTTGAAATTTTTTTCATATTTTTTCTTCATGAAAACAAGTATATTTTTTATGCACCCGGGTTACTTTTTTATATTTTTTTATTTGCCAGTACAATCCTCCCCCTACCTGTTTTTTTTCTAGTCAATTAGTTGTTTGTATATATTTTAATTATAATAAACTGCTTATATATCTATTTTTAAAATCTATTCAAATATAATAAACTGTTTGTATTTATATTTATTTTCTTTTAAATTGAAAACTGTCCTTATGTATATATCATATTTAGTACTGAGGCCACTATTCCCCCTATTTTGTAAATATTCACAGTATACTTTTCACTGTGTGTAGATAAATATTGTAAAAAAACAGTTATGTTTATGCTAATAAATATATATTGTAAATATTCACAGTATACGTTTCACTGTGTGTAAATACATATTGTAAGAAAAGTTATGTTTGTGCTAATAAATATATATTGTAAATATTCCCAGTATATTTTTCACTGTGTATAAATAAGTATTGTAAAAAAACAGTTATGTATGTGCTAATAAATATATACTGTAAATACTCACAGTATACTTTTCACTGTGTATATATTTTTCATGACTAAATACATATTGTAAAAACAGTTATGTTTGTGCTAATAAATATATATTGTAAATATTCACAGTATACTTTTCACTGTGTGTATACTTTTTCATGACTAAATAAATATTGTAAAAAAATTTATGTTTGTGTTAATAAATATATATTGTAAATATTCTCAGTATACTTTTCATCATTGTAAAAACTGTTATGTTTGTGTTAATAAATATTTATATTGTAAATATTCACAGTATACTTTTCACTGTGTGTATACTTTTTCATGACTAAATAAATATTGTAAAAACAGTTATGTTTGTGCTAATAAATATATATTGTAAATATTCACAGTATACTTTTCACTGTGTGTATACTTTTTCATGACTAAATAAATATTGTAAAAAAATTTATGTTTGTGTTAATAAATATATATTGTAAATATTCTCAATATACTTTTCATCATTGTAAAAACTGTTATGTTTGTGTTAATAAATATTTATATTGTAAATATTCACATTATACTTTTCACTGTGTGTATACTTTTGCATGACTAAATAAATATAGTAAAAATTGTTATGTTTGGGTTTTAATGTCTACACCCGCACCTCCCTCATATCCTATAAATACAAGCTCATGTAGCTTATAAGCTCAGTCTCAAACATTATAGCATACGCCCTCAGTATTTGATTACACAATTTAAAAAATTATGACGTTCATATTATCATACAGAATATTGGGAAGTTTACAGATAGAAGAATATCATGTATTCCAAGCAATATGGAGAAGTATATCTCGTTCAGTCTTGGCTATTTACATTTTATTGACTCGTTTCAGATTTAGGAAAAACCACCACACAGGTCACCCGACCGAAATTCGAGCCTCGATCTCGATCGAACATTAAATTTCTTTGCTGTTTAACAGTATATGTTACAAACAATTTGTTTGTTTCATTAAAAGCACTACAATTAGACATATAAATTATGTTATTTAAGCAGAGCTCCTCAATCACTACACTTGAGGTTATTTCCTAAACTGGTATAAATGTTTTATAACGCATCGTATCTCCACTTCACACATAGCATTAAGGCAATTGTGTATTAATGAGATAATTAAATCTTTTCCTACAATGTAAATTCAAGATTTGATTCAAAAAGTTGTTGATGATGAATACATTTTCGGAAATAATTTCAAAGATTTATCTTTCTTATAATCATCGATGAGAGAACCAAATAAAGTTATATCATATTTTTATAAAGTTTCATGTATCAACAGGGAGTTTTTATTGCAGAGTATACCGTCGACTGCCAAGAATGAAGATAATAAAACAAGGACGGGGTTCGAATCCTGGTCCACTGGATGGCTGCTATCTTCTTTGGTCAGTTAGGGGGGTTTCCAGCTCAAAGGATCATATTTGACATAGGCTTGGTAACAACATAATTACTTTTTATTTTGAAACAATGAAAGGACAAGGAAGTGAACCCCTGCTTTTGTATGGAGAGTGAGACAGGGAAGCACCTTACTGGAATCCGCTCTCCCAGCAAAACATCATGACATGGAGCTAATATAGGGTTTCGAACCCTTGTGTGTATCTACACACAAAAAAAGAGTGTAAGACCATCTATTTGCTTCAATTGGAGTACTAGTTAAGTACAAAGCCCATTCCCCCTTAAATCAGCATTTTCAGTCATACTGGGAATCGAAACCTGGACACTTGGCTCTGTGGACAGACATGCTAACGCTTCACGAACAGGTGATTCATTAGACGTCTTGACCATTGACGCGACATAGATTAAATCAAAACTCTATTAACAGACAAATACAAGTCTCCCTTCACAGACAGAGAGAGAGAGACTTATACATTCTTTCTGGACACTTGGCGCAGTGGGCAGACAGCCTAACGCTTCACACGCTCTGATGAGAAAGGCGTATAACGCGAACGGGTAGTAAGCTGTTGTGTTAAATAATAATTAAAAATTGTTGAGACCATATAATGTGTTCCAGTTTACTGATCAGCCGTTCAATAACTTATTATTATTTTCACAAGAAGAAGAAGACAGGGTTATCCTAAACCAGCTCTATATATAGGAACCAAATCCCATTTTCTCTAGATAAGCATTGAACCGTTCTTTCTAATTTAGATCGAGATAGAATCGGTAATTACTATTTGGCTCATCATTGAGGGAGTAATATTAATTTAGCCATTCCTACTGACCTACTCTTGTAAATCATAAGTGGCTACAGTCAGGGAAAATATTAAGGTGATTTCTCGCTCTCCTTCAACACGGCTGTGTATTGTATCGGTGTAGAAACCCTTAAGTAGGCTTTCCTTGCAACATCTGTTCAAGTTATTTGTAACCTAAAGATCAAATAATTCCCCTCGACTCTTAGGGTCATAAGTTTTCTGTTGCAGTGTCAAACAAACACTCACAGAGTACCCATTTAACCCAACATATTAGTTTAATTGGTAGAGTATCTGTCCACTGAATTAAGGATTCCCCCCTCGAATATTGGGTGTGTGTGAAATAGGGCTGGTTTTCCACTCCCACACCATGCAAATGCGTGTTTACTCCCTCTAAATTCCGCCTTTCTATTTCCCAGTACATTAGTACTTAGAACAGCCACAAATTTAAATTTAAATCAAACACTTTTTTTAAGTTATGTAAAAGAAAATAATTGAAATACCTGATGGGGATGTTGTTGAATTAGCCATTGTCCTACTTAATCAGCCGTTCCGTAACTTATTCTTATTATTTTCACAAGAAGAAGACAGGGTTATACTAAACCAGCTCTATATATAGGAACCAAATCCCATTTTCTTTAGAGAAGCATTGAAGCGTTCTTTCTAATTTAGATCGAGATAGAATCGGTAATTACTATTTGGCTCATCATTGAGGGAGTAATATTAATTTTCACCCAACGCTTATTGCTTTAAAATGACTCGATACATCAAATGTGATAATGTGTTCCAGTTCAACAGATAATTACGTCAAAGTTTCCATTTTAGAAATAAATTTTGATATTATTTATAGGAAGTTGGGGGTTTGACCCTAACCGGTTAGACCAAAATGTTGATTCAATCATAGTCAGGACCACTATCTGTACAACATGGCAGGGTATAGGCAGGTACACTATCCGTACAACATGTCAGTCTATAGTCCCTGTCTTATAATCTAATTTCAGGCACAAACTTGCCCCGGGGTTTAGTGGTAAACGTAGCTGACTACCATCTCCCCAAAAGGTGAACGGCCACCCCAGTTCTGGTTAATTATGCTTAAATCCCGTTTCCCTAAGCACATGGTCTAAGGCGTTAGTTACACAAAAGACTAGACTGCCTAAGACAGGGAGTTGAGGTTCGATCCCTATAGGCTGTGTTGAGGGAGGTTTACTACTATCTCTCCACGCTAATGCGTTAAACCATCTTTATACCTAACACAATGTAATTAGTACAAAGGCATACACACCTAATGGGTAGCAAGACGTGGTGCTAAACAATTAAGTTTAAGTTATGTTAAGAGTTTCTACTAGTTTCAGGCCCTCATATTCACTATCACCATCATCTCGACTCATCGGGACATGGAAAGAGCCTCCACGGAAAGGATGTACGATTAGTACATACAGGCGTCCCCCCCAAACAAAACAAATGTTGGTAGGCTTTTATCGTGAGGACGGCCCCCTTCAAATCCCTGTCGTGCGTGTGTACTGAGCTCGGTTTCCTCCCTTATCCTCCAAGAGTTGTGTCCCAGACGACTAGTAAGACGCAGCAGCCTTAATTATTTCTTGTTTTAAATATTAGACATGTAGAACGATGAGAGGCCGTGTGTGTGTTTTGTAAACGGATTCCCCCTGCAAAAGAAATTTGGTTCGAATCTGTGTTGGGAGGGGTTGGAATATCTGCCGAAGTGTACTGTTGGTTGCTCTCACTAAAGGGATTCCTACTCTCCCACCGCGTAAACGCTGGAACATTTCCTTATTCCCCCTCCACGCGTATAATAAATAATATCTTTGGCCATTTTCACATTTCAACCCCACGCAAATGATGCTACATCACTAATTTTATTATTCTGTCTCTCTCTCCCTCATTTGGTTCTCACGCTTGGCTGAAGAGATAAGTTCGAATCCCTGTCGCGCGTGTGTACCGAGGCCTGTTTTTCCCCTCATCGTCCGTGTCTTGTGCCCCTGACGGGTAGTAGGACGTAGTTATAAATACCGATAAGCTTAACTTCGTGGCTATTAGCAGGGGAGAGGTAGGGTGGGTATTGAATACAGGTGAACCATATCGCTCTGCATTCACACAAATGCAGGTACATTTTATATCTTCCTCGACCCGAATATTACTTAAGAATCTATTAAGTTATATATTATTCCATAAAAATATAGTTGCGAACATTAAATTCAAGTTATTCAATTCAATATTACCTATGAATTAATGTAAGAGCTATATATTATTCCGCCAAAATATAGTTGCGAATATTAAATTATTTATTTCTGTTATAAGTGGCTTGAAGAATAAAACGGTTGTTTTCACTTTATACGTGGGTAGCAATCTACCGTCACATTGCATTGTATACATTGAATTGTTGATCACATAGTCTAAGATGTCACTAGACGGCCGACGTACTTGGTCATGGTAAAGGGACAATGTAGTTTCGTGAATGAAAATAACCTCCACAGCTCTGAAATAGGAACAAGGAAAATTCCTATGTATATAGAGGATACCACTCAATTAACAGGTTTCACAAAACTCTACAAGTTATGTTATAAAAGAATGTTTTATTATGACGGATATATAAAAGGTTTAGACTACCAAGACAAACTTAATATCATTTATTTAGAGTTATCTTTTGAATGACTTAGCCCTTATGAGTAAGGAATAGGTTGTATCCATGCTAGCTTTCTAATTTGCATATTTTTCGCAATTATCGACCTTGTTTGTATTTGAACTGATAATGTTTTCAAATGATAAATATATCTAATTTAGCTAAATGCAGCTCGATCGCTTTCTTTTAATATTGTTTTGTAGACTTATATATATATATATATATATATATATACTCTAAAGATTATATTGTTTTCCTTTTTGAGACTTATTCTCTCATCTAAGAATAAACCGTCCTTGAGGCTTATGTTACATGTTATTTGTTTTGCATTAATATTGAGCAATACCCTAACCCCCTCAACGTCATTTGTCGAATGCTCATCTTTATTAATGTTACGATAACTAGGTCTGGAGACTTGGGCTTGACATATTTGAGAGTAATTCAAATAAAGATCCCTGGTGATCTGCATTTTTTATTCTTTGATTCGTAACATTTTCACTGTGGCTGGTTTTTTGAACGTACCTGGCACGTACGTTCTAGTGTCATGAGTTCTTAGTGAGAGCGGTTGAGTAGTAAGAAGGAAGGCGGTGAACGGAAGAACAAGACGTTAGTTTTGGATGAGGGGTGGGAGTGTAGTGATAATCTATGGAGGAAGAGTGTAAAGAGATTGAAAGTGAAATTATAGAACTAGATCCAAAGTGTGGGACTTCTTATTGTGTATAACTAAAATACTGTGACCTCTTAATATACCAATAATGTTTTAGTAGTAAATACCACAGAATGTAATCTTGATCTCTAATGAGTGGTGACTCACTTAATGAAAGAGGAATACTTTATCCTGTTACTAATATTTCCTCTAATCATACGTGTAAAAGATATATTATGAAATGTACCGTAGTCTTCCTCTCAATCAGATTTGTAAAATATATACTATGGAATGCATTATTAATCTCTGATGACTCACATAAGAAATAGGAATACTATATACTGGTATGAAGCCTTCCTCCTAATCAGATGTATAAATTGTATATTATGAAACGTATTATTTTATATATGATAACTTACATATGAAAGAGAAATTTAATGGAATAAAACCTTTCTTACATTCATAGTCTATGTAAAATATATAATATGGAATGTAGTATAAATCACTGAAGACATACATATGACAAAAGCACATAATTTGAATGAAGTCATCCTTTAACTCAGGTAAAATAGGTATGGGGGAGTGTAATTGCCAACTCAGACCAATTACCTATTAAAGAGAAAAAAAATATTATCTAAATATAGCCATAGGAAGGAATAGGTATTATTAGTATGGAGATAAAAAGGAAACACAATAAATCTGCTACTTACTGTAGAGCAGGGCTATTCAATTGGCAACCCACGGGCCACATTCGGCCCACCAAGCTCCTCAGGTTGTCCCGCAGATTGAAAGTCCAACTACTGTATCACTGGAGATATATCATATAGTTCTGATAGTATGTAAAGGTCAGAGAAATCTTCAGTCTCTTATCAGTGGTGGGAGAAGCGGCAAGACTCAGTCTTTGACACCACCAACATCATGTGTTTACAAGGGAGTGCTAGTTTACGCTCCAGTGGCATGCGTGCCCCACTCTAGACCCAGAATCTATCCCTCCAAGCGCCACCACATAACGGCTGAGCTATATAACATATTATTGCTTTTGACCTTAAACAATGCAGGTGGCCGGGCGACAGGGTGAGAGAGTGACTCACACCTCTTCTTCTCTCCACTCAACAGCAGCCGATGTCTCGTCAATTTATTTTTGCCTGACTTATTGTTCGTATACTATTTATAGCGGAGTGCTTTGTTTGTAATTAGTCTTATTGTAATTTTCCCATTAATGGTGTGTATACGTTTCTCTCCCCTCCCCCCTTTTAAACTACTAAGATATAATCTAATAATGCTCCAAATTACTGCTAGATTGAATTAAATGTTTGGCCCACCAAATATTATAATGTTTTGGTTTGGAGTGGCTCACTTGGATAACTAATTGAATAGTCCTGCTGTAGAGGGAGAATAAGAGGGTCTAATGTGCGAAGAGAATGTCTTGCCTGTATTAAAAAGGGTGAGGAAGGCTGATTTCATCTCACGTGAGAATAATTCAGCCTCCCTCACTACTGAGCTACAGGATTGAAACGCGATAGTATGTGTTTTGCAGGATCGTAGACTTTTAGACTACTAAGACTCCCCAATCCTTTTATGGGATGGTTAGAAAAATAAATGAAAAATGTTTATAAAAAAAATGTAGATTTTACAGCACCTCTGCCGCGATGAAAATGTAAATAATTTGTTCTTGCATGGATATAACATTATTTTTCTCTTTCACTTTCTCCTGTTGAAACTCCCTTTTTTTGTAGCGGAGGTTCCCTCTCCTCTGCTTTAATCACCCCTTTAAGTTTCCTCCCTCTCTATACCTACTTATCTGGTGTCACTCGTAGACATTAGAAGAACCTATTCACCATAGAAAGAGTTGTCAAATATAGTTGGGGTTTAGAAACTTGAAAACAAATTAAATGTTGGTTTCTTATAAACTCATTCATAAAAACATATTTACCTTAAAAATACATCAATTTTCTCAACATGTAAATGTTAATTTAATAAAATGATATTTATTATATGTGGTGAATAGTTTTGATTTGGTTTTATGTTTGGCAGCGTAACCTTTTCACCTGCTGTTTCTAATGAAGTGTGTGGAAATGTAAGCGGCAACTAAGGAGTGGAGGGTGGGGATGGGTGGCTTAGCTCTTGAGAGAGGGTTTGTGTAAAAACCATTCACGCATGAAGCAACTGACCTACTTTATGAACCATGAGATAAAAGTATTTGCCTTCCTTTCTTGCAAAATTTAAAAGAAATACAGAAAATTAAGCACAATCTTTAAAAAAGTAATTAATTTGAAAAACATTTTCTCAAACTAGAACATTTTACTCGTCTAAGTCTATAAGTAGTAACTAAAAGAACACTAAACTACATTAAACTGTGCTAAAAAAAAACCAATATTATAACAAATGCTAGTATCTACACACAGAAGTATAGGATAATAGGTGGTTTACTCATTTAAATTCTAACAATGCCTTTCCAAAATTATATTCAGTTTTGATTTTGACTTGGGATACAGTTTATCGTGTAATGTGTGTTAAAATTACTTTTAAATTATTAATTTGAAATTCATTTTAAAATGTAAGGGGACGACCTGATACATTTTTTGTTGAGAGTGCCATTGACAACATTGTCATATGAACAAAAATGTGAAATTAAAAATAAGAAACTAACGCCAATGCTAGATATTACTCTCCACGAAAACAAACAAAAGAGGACATTTCAATATCGTTGGTGTAATAGATACAAATAGTTAACAGGTAGCAAGTCTAAAACAAGTTTTTTCCCTTGTGTTTGGAGGGAGGCTTGAATGGAATAAGCAAGGTGTTTATACAATAAAAAAAAAACTTTGATAGGAAAGCAAACAAACATCAAATTTCTTCTAAGCATATATTTAACACCGAGTCTTTTCAACTTTTAGGCCGTGGCAGAATTGAATACGTTTTTACCAAAGTTGCTCATCTTTCAGCTCTCAAACACAATGAACAAGTTGCACTCAACAGAAAAATTGTTGTCCGACTTGTTCAAATGGTGTGTCATTTCAGCAAACAAGAACAAGCATTTCATGGTCATTATGAAGATGAAAGCTCCTATAGCAAGGGAAACTATCTTGAGCTGTTAGATTTTCTTGCTCAAGAAGAACAGCTCACGAGGGAACATTTAGAATCTAGCTCCGTTTTCAGGGGTGCGTCAAGGTAGATACAAAATGAGTTTGTTGAAGTTATCAATAACACAATAAATGAAAGATTGCAACCAGAAATTAATTCTTGCGAATTTAAATCAGTTCAAGCTTAAGATATACTGGACGGATCTTGTAAGTCTCAATTAAGTGTAATATTTCGGTACTGCAAAAAAGGTTTTTTTTAATTAGCACCGTGCCTTACTACCCCTTCTGGCTATACGCTTGCAAAGAAGTTGATGCCAAAGAAATGTTTGTTGGTTTTTTGACAATTCAAAAAATAAGAATGTAAAAGGATTATTTGAAATTATTATAGTTGTGCATAAGGATTGAAACGTTAATAATAAACTAATTTGTCAATAAAATAGCATACGCGGTTTTCACAAAGCATTTTAAACATGGAGATGAATACAGAAGCTGATTATCTTCATCAGCTCATACATTAGTTTTTAGTTGATTATAATATATTATAGTTGGTTGAGTAGCACAGCAATTCACACGCTGTATATTGACCCATGATGGAAGCTGTCTGCTTGCTGTTAGCTCGACAGTGCGTGTGCTGTCATATGTACATGCACACTAATTTGAGAAGGTTGGTTTCTACTAAACCGTGGGTTTAGTAGGAACCCCAATCTGTAAGGCTTTATTTTGTGCCATAATACTATCAAATATTAGTATTTTGGTGGGATGAACGGCCATTTAGAACGGAAGTATAAATTCCATTCTGGAAGGTATTTTATCCTACCTAAACACTACTCTAGGGTAGGATTATGTATGGTACGAGATAAAGCCTTCCAAACGAGCTTCCTTCAAAAATCAGCGTATATATTAGCCTACATCAACTTATTTAAAGAAAAACTCACCAGTTTAGAACTTTGTTATACTCTTCAAAGCTTTTACTAATACATTTATTTCATTTAACTAATCACACATTGTTGTATCTCATATATTCAATCAAATTAATGAATGATGTCAAAATGCCACTTTTCCTTGTATGGGTGTAAGAGAAAAAGATAATACTGAAAGTTTCCTTCTCTCCTATACAATGGTATGCAGATGACAGCTCAAAAATTTCAGACCCAGATATCCAGTCAGTTATACTATAAAGATTAATGGTGACGAAAGAACTGAATTTCCCTCTAAAAAGCTATTCCAACACTTTATATTTAGGAGTATAATTGCTTATTTTTTTATAGATAGACTATGATATAATAGTAGTTGAACTAATACTTTTATACACTTTGGATACATAGCTAGCGCTTATATCGGATAAATTTAGAAGTAGATAGTCTAAAGAGATTTATATTGTGTGTCCTGCTGTTGGTTAAACTTCGCAACAGCTTTTTGAAAATAATTTTTAAATAAATCATTATGAATACAGCTTCTTCTCCTTGGTGTTTTGAGTGATGATGTTAATCTTTAAGTTGTGATCTATTTAGTAATATAGTGTAATTTCATAATGCTACAAAATTTGTATTCATAACGTTGATTGAATTTCTTATTCAAGGTAACATATAATTATTTTTACTAACGTAAGTTGTAGTCTGCTGATAATTTAGAGTAATTTGAGGCCATTTCTACAATATTTCTTTTAGTTTCGTAAGCCCGATTTTACAGCTTCTAATGTTATCGCTATTCCTCATGTAAATTCAACTTATTTCAATCCTAATTCTACCAGGAGGGGCTGTAGTTACTTTAAAAAGATAACGGTTAAAATTAAAATGGTAGGATTAAAGAATTTTTAGAAAAACATTTAAGCGTTTGCTCAAAGAAAGCTCCATGGATTGATTATTTTCTAAAGTAGGACTAATAACTACTTACATGATGGTATATATATTTTTTGTTGTTGTCAATCAACGGAATCATTTCTTTTTTCAATATTGCTGTCTACAATTTTTCTCTTACTTTTAAAACTTGTAAATCTAAGCTGAGTACTGGTGTTTTTTTTAATGTATATGTGAACTTATGAATGTATACACGTACATTCTTATACTCAACCTTCCCACTCTTTCCACCTTTTATAGTGATTACATACTGAACTGGTATAAATATTAACCTCTTTTTCTTTCCCGCCTTGCCACAACACCTTTGAACCTGTTATTATTAGGCCTATATTAATGAAGTAGGAGGTTATTGGGTTTTTTCTTTTTATAAATTTATTTGTAATATTTAAATTATTTTATTTTTTATCTTATAATCTGTATCATTTGTAAAATGAACAAATGGCTCCTTCAAATTCTTAGGCCTAGTAAAACCATAGTTTTAAAAAAATAAAGTTTTGTGTATAGTTTGCATCACAGACAAATATAACTAGTCTTGCTTGACTTTGTCTGTATGCCCACTAATATAGATTTAGCAAGACTAAAATCGTGGCCTAATATGTTATGCTATATCTTGGGTTAAAAAATAAAATCTCCTCAATATAGTCCTAACTGTTATGCCGGGATCACGATCAACTTAACATTAACTTAACATAACATTCACTTAAAATTAATTAAACTTAAGAAAACAGATGTGGGATCACAATTCACGTAACTTAATGTAATAACTCGAGCCAAACATCAGCATTCTCTAGTATAATCTGTGATTTGTACTATTTGTAAAGTGATAATCTGTGAATGTTTACAGTTTTCACTTGATATAATAGATATCTATTAAGCTTATTAAACTTTCTTGATAAATTTAGCTCTCCTATTTTATTTTAATTAGGCTACTTGATTTCAATGTCTGATCACTAGAACTTAAGCTAAAGAGTAGACCTTGGTCTTAAAACCAACAAATGAATTATTAAATAGCCTTGTTGACATCAGTCACATAATGATTGGCTGGCTAGATCACATGATACCCTTCAAGTAACGTTCACTTAAAGTAAAAGACCTCCCAGGACATCTCTTATATTAAGTTAACTGCAAGTCAACGTTAATTTAACTGCAAGTCAACGTTAATTTAACTGCAAGTCAACGTTAATTTAACTGCATTGTGATTGCTTCCATTTAAACACATGAGGAGATCCTTTATGTTAAGTTAACTTTTAAGTTGATTGTGTGGGGTGACCTGGTGGTCTAGGGGTAAGGTGTCAGAATTCTATGCTGGCGTCCGGGGTTCAATCCTTGGTCCCGGCAAAGATTTATCTGATTACCAAACCCTTCCTTCACCTCTGACAAGACATCTTGTGAATGTGAGGAATGCCAGGTCTCCACCGTGGTTCGGATTCCACGTTAAACTGTAGGTCCTTCATTTCATCTCACAATCACCCTACCACTGCACATTAGCGTAAGTGCGTATAACCCGAACGGGTAGTAAGACGCGGTGCTAATAATAATAAGTTGATCGTGATCCTGGTGTTACATAAACATAGGTTCTGTATTAGCCTATAATCTAAACCTTCTATAGGCTAGTGGGTGTTCCTATCCTTGTATCTAGATGCTTATGAAAACTAGAATAAGTTTTTTTAATTTTGTATGGTGTAGCTTTATTCTAGGAGTGTCCTGTGATGGCTCCATCTCAAGTGGGAGAATGGTTGAAGCAGATTGGTGAAGGAGATTTGAGCACCTTAAATGTGAAGGTAGGTCACTTTATATTTAAGCAGTGGCTACATTGCAGCCAGTTAGTAGGCCTACATTAATTACGCTGGTGGTAAAATTTTAGATGAAATGTACCATCATTTATGTGGAAGGAGACTGGAAAACAAGTAGGATGAACCACTCTCATTACACCCGACCAGGATTCAAACCTCATTCCATCACTGGCAACCGGTCTAGTAGAATAGTAACATGTTAGACCATGTGACCATCTATACGGGTAATACAGTATTAGCATCTTCCCACATCTTCATTTGTTGGATATTGTAATATTTTTTTATTACTTATAAATCAGCGCATTTGCATAAAAACTATTATTTAATATAAATATTATCCTTAAAAATTAATCTTCTGGGTTACCACGCACCTGGAGAGCGGAGGAAACACAGATATTTTTTTTTATATAAATAAAAAATATTTTTACTGGAATATTTAACTTAGAGCTTTGAATCCATAGGCTAGTCCTCACTTGACATGGAAGAAGTAAACTAAAAACTAAATATGCTGTTTTGAACACCTTTATTTTTAGATTTCTCTATTTATTTTTCTATTCTTTCTTTATATTTCTTTTCTTTTTTTATTTATATATGCATCTATCTTTTTCTTTCTATTTCTTTCTCTTAATTTCTCTTTTTCATTTTTTTCCTCTTTATTTTTCTTTCTTTCTTTCTTTCCATAAACTCAAGGTTGGATAGCAACCACATACTTTTCCCCATCAAAGTCAAATTATTTTGTTAAAAACACAAATGATATGACTTCAGACAAACCAATTTTATGATAAATATGGAAATTGCTTTTGAAAAGCCTGGAAAATCTGGGGAACTGCATTCTATAAATGGTGCCAAACCTGAACTCAAAATTTGATTTAATTTTACTTATTTATTACACAACATTATAGAAGGAAGGGTTACAGGTAAGGGGAGCTTAGGAAGGAAGATTAAAACAATAGATGACTCGAATAAAGGAATAACATTCGGGGAGGTGGAGGAGGAAAATGACAGGGCTTATTGTTGGTCTAAGTTCATTGACAAAAGGAATGAACCTCTTACAAGAAAGAACACCTAAAAATAATATTCAAATATTAAAATGATAGGTTTGTACATTTATCTGCAATTTTATTCATAAACCACATTGCTATTGATTTTTTATTTGTCAATGTCAAACTTATCTAGTCTGATTCGCTAATGACAAGGAGGCTAGGATTTTAATCCAGGCAGGGAGTAGTGGGTTTGGGCTTTCCTAAATTCCTTTCAACTCTGCCTCCAAGAAGATTTGGGTATATTTTAGAAAGTTAAACCAAACCAACATTTTTAATGTTTCAATTCTGGTTCCTGTTTTTTTGGTTATTAACTAGGACTGGTTCAGGTTCGAGATATTTTTGATTTGATTTAATAGTCATAATAGGCCCCTACTAAGTTATCAAATGAAATTTGTAAATACAACACTTGTGCATGCGGTTTACACAGCAACAGTGGTGAGAGAGCAACACAATAAATGCAGGTAATCACAGTGGTTTACTCTCAGGAATAGAGTACTAACCGTCTTGGGACTGCGTTGTTAAAATCTTATCCCTATTTCACTGATCACGTTATATCCAAATTATGTGGTAAAAACAAGTGTTGGAGAACAACGTGTACTTAACATTTATTCATTAGGGCTGTACTTGATTCATTTTTACTCTCATATACCAAGTTATTTAAAAAGTATTCCAACACACTTTGTGTGTGCATAGCCATCTAGTACCAGCATTTATATTTAATTACAAATTAATTTATCTGTCTAAAAATGAGGTGGCCCAATGGCTAAATAATTTTATAATAAAGGTAATTGATAAAACTAAAGAAAAAAGAAAAAGAAACTACCAAGAGTCATTATAAAATTAATTTATCTCTAATAATAAAATAAAGTGTTTGTGTATTTGTTTGTGTGCGATGCCCAGCCAAATCTACGGCATGCAGAGATTTGAAATTTTTAACATAGGTAGACCTTGAAGCCAGATTTTAAAATTTTTAATTTGGCTATTTTTAACAAATTTTTGAAGGGGTCACGGGCAATGCCATGCAGGGTGGCAAGTAGTGAATACGTGGGAAATGGAAACACAGCACATTATTAAAATAGCCTTAAACTTGCCTGCTATTTAGTAGTCAGCATTTGTACTTAATCTTTGAAATTAACTTAAAACTATTTGCTGATGTACTTAAGACGTTAGAAAGTTTTATGTTGAAGACAAATTCTTCCAACTTGATTACAAACTCAGAGATAGGGTCAACACAAATGGGTCCATTAGAAAATGCTTGAGCACTTTTATTGTTCTGGACACACTTTAATAAACCCACTAAGCCACTTCTCTGTATGTAGTGTGCTACAGCTTGCTGGTGTATCACAGCAAAAAACAAGGTGCGTCATTCAACCAAAGCCCAGAATGTCACACATTGCTGTTCAAAAAAAAAATGGATGAAGGTGGTATGAGCGGCAGCTGAGCATCGTCCACATTTCTTACTTTCTCGTACTTACTAATATTCTAAATACATTTGATTAAATCATAAGCTTTCACAAAGTTATATTTATGGTGTACCCAAATTACTATGGTTTGAGCCCATTGTTTCCAAATGTTAAAGAACTGGGTACAGAAAAAGAACTTGAAACCTTTAGTATTGGGACATTGAAGTTATTTAATGAAAAAAATAGTCTCTACACTCCTAAGTCTGATTTATCATGTAATTGTTGGACTATGTGTGTAATCCATTTTCTGCTGTCAGGGCACATACCCGAAACAATACAGTGTGCCACAAAAAATGTAAATTTATTAAGTGTACTGCGAACTTAAAAAGTTTGCGGAACACTGCACTAAATCAGTTAAAAACAATTGGCTCCTAGTTATGTTGATTGATTACTTAATGAACTATTAAACATATGACCCGAACAGGTAATGAGACGCTGTGCCAAAAGTTAAAAAATAAAATTAATAATCATGCAAGCCAAGTTTCTTATGTGGGAGTTAAAGAAAATTATTTAAATGAAACATGCTGTGAATCTGGTCAAAGAATCAAATGCCATCTTTTTACCTACAATTGACCAACAGTATTGTATGCAAAGGTTGATGAATCATATTATAATATATCTTTTATAAAGATATAAAAACTTAGTCTTTCACAAAAAATAATCTCTTCTATTAATGGTTTTTAGAGTAGGGTTTTTGATGGGAAAACTTAGAGATAATTTTATGGCTGCATCCTATAGTGTATTTAAACAAATAGGTTTGGCATTTAGACCTATTTTTTCATGCTTTTACAGTTACCTGCTAACATTGAGGCGAAAACAAAGTATGAAATTCACAAATTACGGTCAAGTATTGATTTTTTTTTATCTAAAGACACGTTACTACCAGTAACCAAAATGATTATATTTTTCTTAGTCTTGTTTATTGTACTATCTTCAAAGAAGTTAACTTTGAATTCTTTGCAATAAAACCGTTTTTCAGTCCAAATGTAACCATTCAAAGTATATTAAAAATACAACTAGGGTATGTGCTGTACAAGATTTTTATTAGTTCCTTAAAACTATATCAAAGGTAATTAGCCCTATTCATGCTTTTTTGTGTTTTGCGGGATGACATGCAATGCAAACCAATTTTTCCTTTTTATAAATGTCAAGGAGATAGTACAGTTTGGAATGTGATATTTGGAGAATTCTGGAATCTGAAGTTGATGTACCAAATGTAAACTCTTTTTGACATGGCTCAATTCCCAAAAATCATTGAATATACGCACCAAATATATGTGATGCTTGACATCTGATAAGTATGTTAAGCTATGAAAAAGAACACATGAAATGTAACCAAAGAGCTGATAGCTCTCGGTTTATGGACACACATTTGTTAACAAGCATAAGATTTAAAGCCAGACATTAACACCATTGTTTCCAAAAAAGTGTATAATTTGTGCTAAGGAATATTGTTTATTGTTTTATATAGGAGGCTTACTTTTTTTCTTTTTGTAATAACATATTAAGTTTGAATTCCTTATACTTAAAATAATGACATTAAATTTTTTTTTCTTCTAAATGTGGCACACTCACTATGTTTGGAGTTCAACATGGCTCTTATGATAAAATGAGTTTGACACGCTTGATCTAAGGAAGTCCTATCAATCTTTCAATAGGCTGGATTGCCAAAAATTGGGAAATTGGGGTTCGAATTCCGGTCAGATGTAAGGAGTGTGTTTCCTAAAGTATTTCCAATTTTTGTCTCCACACAAATGTTGGTATTTGCTTTTAATTATTCTTTGCTCATCCTTAAAACATTTCTGTAATATAAAAAATACATGCGTATAACCTAAAAGATGGTGAAATTAATTGAAAAATAAAAGTTAAAATACCAATACATTGTTATCCCCTTAGCTGTTAACTCATAACTATGAAAGGGGAAACCCCAATTTTCATAAATTATAGATTTTTGGCTATGCTGAGAATAGAACTCTGCACCTTTAGCTCAGTAGGCAGACCCTACCAACTTAATTAAGGAGTCCGACTGGTAGGTAAATATTTCCTATAAATTCTTTCAATTTATTCTTTACTATATTGACATTTGCACTAAGATGTGGACAACTTTGTACTAAATGACAAACTAAATAACTTATAACTCATTAAAATAAATAATTATTTCAACATAACATTTTATAATGCACACTATTAACTTAAGAATGGATAATTAGATGGGTTGCTAAAAAAATCTAACTTGACTTAAAACCTGAAGTGCTGTTTTTGTGCATAGTGCTTGATTTCACTTTTTAGGTAAAGACTCTTTATTTATGTTTGAAAAATCATCTAAAAAGAAAGGGTTCTAGCTGATAGAATTAGTTGTGTGTTTGTGTTATAAACTCTGATCTGGTATGTAGAGTGTAATGGGTGTGTTTTATAATGTGGTGTTCTGTTCTCTCTCAAGGTTAATAGTGAATCTTGTTGGGATTAGTTCTCTGAGACTAGATAGTATTAAGGTATATGATATACTAAGTTTGGGATTCACAGAAGATCCTGAGCACCAGTAATGGCCAGAGTAGGTTGGCTATCACCTTTTTGGCGCAGTTGTCCCACCGCATCAACAAGCTAGAAACAAACTGTGTTTGTGACATAGAAACAGACCCGAGGAATGTTGCAGACTTGAGCCTGGCATGCTGCGAGTATACCACACTACTAGACCTGTCGGCTAGAAAACTACTCGTGCAGTCACTTTATCACATCATTAAGTACCTTCTAGATCAGGTGAGCACGATTTGTTCAGCTTAGTTAAAGGAATATAGATTTATTAATTATCTGCTTGTTGTGGGGTTAATGCATCTCTACTTCACTTAAATGTCTTTAAATGTCTTGGTGCAAGTGAAGTTGTGTTGTATGCACTGGTGACCATTTATTAATATCTTATAATTTATAAGTAACTTGCTGTATATTTAGTTTATATTATTATGAATCAGTTGACTTTTGAGTCATACTATTAAGCCCCATCTATGTTAGGAGTGTAGGTAAGTGACAGCTAGCAGAAGGTTCTTTATTGCAAACATTGACTGAAAGTTACTAATGTCAACCTATTTGGAAATAATTACTATTTTATTATATGACTCTATAAGGAAAACCTCTTTTCGCTTTATGAGGCAATTGTATTATATTTGGAAGAAGGTACAGGAAAGGTGGATAGAAACATATAAAAGGGGGACAAACACAATATGGCCTTTACAATGAAAAGAAGAACACAGTTCACACTTTACACTGCTGCCAATGGACAAAGAGGTAATGGATGTCTCTTAAAGAAAATTGATCGTCACCGCCCAATCCCCCGACCTAGGTTTCATTCTATCGGAACTCATCAGGGAGGAGTGTG
>CABEEJ010003720.1:48229-76903 GCA_901482245.1 Timema douglasi
GTCCCCCTTTTATATGTTTCTATCCACCTTTCCTGTACCTTCTTCCAAATATAATACAATTACCTCATAAAGCGAAAAGAGGTTTTCCTTATAGAGTTATATCATTATATATTCGCATCCATGTCCTTTTCCTGTGTTTGTCCTTTTTGTTATACCTTTTATTTGTTCCTATCTATGTGTTCTATTATTCTTTACCATTTTCCTTTTTCTCCTCTTTTCTGTTTTTTGGTTTTCTCTTTTAGGAAGTTGCGTTGCGCGTTACACACTCCTCCCTGATGAGTTCCGATAGAATGAAACCTAGGTCGGGGGATTGGGCGGTGACGATCAATTTTCTTTAAGAGACATCCATTACCTCTTTTTCCATTGGCAGCAGTGTAAAGTGTGAACTGTGTTCTTCTTTTCATTGTAAAGGCCATATTGTGTTTGTCCCCCTTTTATATGTTTCTATCCACCTTTCCTGTACCTTCTTCCAAATATATTACTATTTTATTAGTAATACTGCATTATATTATCAATCAAAAGTGTTGAAATGCTTCTAATAAATAATACTTCTCTAAGGATTACTGTATAATTGTGTAACTTATTGAAAGAACAATAAATATTAATAAAACTATCATGTTTTTAGTTTTGCGGCTGTGGCAAAGAGAGACAATATTATAGTACATGAAATAATAAATTTAAAAATATTAAATTAACACTAATTGTATTCTGTTATAACTGGCCAACAAAATAAATAAATTGTGTTTATAACTTATAGACTTATATACAAATTATTAGTTTCAAAATAAAACATTTTTATTTTGCGAATACATGTGAATGAACATGACTGAAGATGGTTTGTACGACTTCATCAACTGCTTTCATTTCGGGACTTGTTCACCATCTTAATTTGTCAAGAAAAAGCAGCCTTTATGATACTCTTGTTTGTAAATAGTTTTTAAGTGAACCACAGATGCCGTTTACACGAAATAGAACATCCAAACGGTTATTTTAATAATTTCGTGTTTCAAAGAAAAACTCAATTAAATAAAAAAACAAATGGTTTGGTGGGAAAGTTTTGACAGTCAAAAGTGACAACTCAACATATGGTCTTGCAGATATGGTTTGGCAATAGATACACGAGAGTAGATCTGATAACTTTTGCTAGCTGTTACCACCACTCCTATGGTAGATGGACTCTAATTAACCTATTTGTAGGTGCACAAGGTAGGTTTGTATTTACTCAAAAATAAGAGCTAATTTGTATTTGAAAGCTTTTAGGAATTAAAGGGCAGTGGAATTAATTTGTATCTCACATTTGTTTGTTTGTTCACACTACATCATCCTTTCACTCTGTGTTCATTAAATGGCTGTAGGAGAAAGTGGACTGACCTTTCTCCTAGCAACTCACAATTATCTCCAAATAACCAACATTGATGGTCAGTCTTGGGCATCATTCTAGCAATTATACTTAGTTTGCCATTTACTAGATTTGAATCCTGGCTGGGTGTACTAAGGGTTATTTTTGATAAAAGGTTTCCCATTCTTCATCCACGCAAATGCTGATATTTTTCTTATAAACTCCACCTTCCTCATTCCTACATTGTTGTGTTAATAAATGTGAATAACCCAGATGGGTAGTAAGACATGGTTCAAAAAAGGCAAGTGGCATCATGGAGACAACACATTATTTACTCGACTGTTCCTCCCCCATGGCGAAATACTGGGTCGGAGTTAATAAACATGTTCATTTAACCCCGATATATTTTAAAGGCTATTAACCTCAAATAAAGTTACAAAACTCTTATTGAGTTTCAGCTTCATTTTAAACTTACTTTTGAATAATATGTATGAAATAAAGTTCACTAAGCACATTATAATGTGGAAGGGAGCATTGCTACACAATTAAGTGTATATGAAAGGCAAAAATCTTGGGGAATGAAATAATATAAATATGGACATCAGCCATAACTAAATTATATTTGAATACATTGAAAAATGACATCTGGACTCTGGCTTAGTGCGCCAATGCTCTACCACTAAACTATCCAGGGATCATCTCATACTTAGGGTCATTCTTCACTCATAGTTAAAGGCTGAGTCTGTAATGAATGTTTGTATCATAAGCTACCGTTGATTTAACAGCCACAAGTAGTCATAGGTCCCGAGTTAGATTCTTGTGTGCAGCTGTCATTTTTCAATCCATTCAAATACTATGTGATTAAATAAAGATAAGAATTTTTGGAAATTATGCACAATACAATAAAAACATTAACACACACACTTCAATAGTTCAATGCTATATGACATTGTCCTCAAGAAGTAGTAGAATGAACATAAAGTTGGCTTCAGTGGTGCCAACTTGGTTATTGAAGGATGAAAAATTATCTGGTCGATTAAAAATTCCCTTTAGATTCTGTTAATGTTCTTTGTGGATGGCAGGTGTTGTTAGTTGTGCTGTAAGGTTTAATTAAGGACTGACTGGGTAGTGAATATCAGGTAGGATGGTTTTTTAGACTTTGTAATTCATTGATGTGCCAGTTTCATCTTCTCAATCTTTTTAACTATATTTATGTATATATATATATATATATTAAATGATAATATTAAACATATAGTTTTAATATAAAACTACGAATAAAGCTAATATTTACACAAAGATTAAAACTGTTAGACAAAAAATGCTTGCTTTAAGGTATCATAATATCTATATTTGAACCTGTGGCATGAGCACAAGTGGTGTAATTTATAGAATTTGAGGCCTACATGACCCTACATAGTTGTAAAACCAGTTCTTTCTGGAAATTTTAAGTAAAATCACCTTAAATATCCATGCTACTTGGAACCAGCACTGTACTATTGCAAAATTTAAGGTGCCACAATTTATATATTTGAATCAGTGGCCTAAATGTTGGGAATTTTAGTACTAGACATTTTCATTGATCCTACAGAAGGATCATTTTGATGAAAAATAAAATTTTATTTCTCTTTTCTTCAATTTAAGCTGACTGAAAAAATGGGAACTTCTTCCGGGAAACCTTGGAAAAAAAAAGGAATTTGGTAGTAAGAAAATAATGGCAACCTTGTATAAGTACAGGACCTGGTTCTTCTATAGGGACCTTAAAATATATTGTTTATTAAAAACCTATAACTGTATATCTTTGTTTCAAATTGATGTATATTGATGCTTAAGAGTTTTTTCTAAGTATGCTTAGAAAGTGATAATTTATTCATTTATATTTTATTTCTCAACTGGTGTATCAAGAAGATATTTGAAAGCTTATTTTATAAATAGTAATATTTACATGAAAATTACTCTAACATTAAGAATTTAATTTTGAATTTAAAACCCATCAAATTGGTTTGCCGAATTTTGCTTGTATCCAATATATTTTTAAATGTTTGTATGTTTGTGAACTATATTCTAACTAAGTAGGTAATCACTATGCCAAGAATTAACTACCCTTTTCACCTGCTTCTGTGGCGTCATTCTCACAGTAGACTAAACTAGTGATGACAGGGAAATTGGGGTTTGAATCCCGCTTTTGTGTGCTGAAGTTTTTTTAAATGATTTTCCACACTCCTTCCACTATCTCTAAATTCAACTTTTCTTGTACCTAATTAATTAGCATAATTAGTACATGAATCGAAATCTTGGAAAACAGGAGGAATATCATCTCTATTGTTTTATTATTTAGTTATACACATGTAATTTTTTTTATAATAAAATCAATAAGAAAATAATTTCAATTTTGCTTTAGGGCTATTTCTCATATTTGATTAAAGCACGTCATCCAATAAATAAAAGTGATCATTGCACACCCCTATTACCTATATTTATTTTATCACCCCAGGGCATGATCCAGGAAGCTGAGTGCCTTAGAGGCTACGTTGTAACCACTCTACCTAGCTACTGCAATGAGGACAGTGCCTGCACCAATGCCTATCTCTGCATCTCCAACCTCTTCAAGGATGTGGCTATGTCACTTGAGGTCTCTTATGCCAAGGACTCTACCAGGACCAGACGCATGGATTGTCTGGATGCAGCACTTCGCTCCTTGGAATTGCTGGCATGTGGCAGTAGACCTGCACTAAACCATATACTATCCAGACTAGTTGCACACTCAGATTGGTTGGAGGATCTGGCAAAGTTCCATTGCGATGGTTTAAAGGCTGCCGCCAGGCCTGTTTATGGAGAGGACCCCCCAGATGATCATGCCCTTTCTAGAAAAATATGTCAGATCACCTCCAAACTACTAGGAACTTATTTAGCTAAGGGAGAATTTTCCTTGAGTATGAACATTATTGAGGCAGTTGGATCTTGTGCGTACACAATCTTAGGTTCTGACAGTGTGCCTGGTAGGTCTCTTGTGCTTCTTCACAGAGTAATAAGAGTCCTCTTAGCAACCGTTGATGGAGACCCCAATGATTTATCCTCAAAACTAAGAGTTATTAATGATGAGTTGGAAGATCTGGTGGACAGTAGCAATAGTGATGTCAACGTCACTTTATGTACATGTTTGTATCGGGTTTTACAAGACCTGTCAGCACATTGGATGCAGTTTACTGTTGATGAGTGGAACTGCCGGTTTTCTGTAGCTGTTCAACCTCAGCTCTACCGCTTGATGCTTCATATAGTAGAAGTGCTTCACCAGAAGAATGAGGGAATGCTACAGTCAACATTGTTGGCAAGCCTGGTGTTCCGTTGTGTTCAAAAGTGCGCTGTTCACAAGACACCTGGTTATCAAACATTGGTTCCTCAGGGCTGTGTGGTCCTCAAGGAGTGCTCAGATCTTCTGGCAGGACTCAAGGAGGCAGAGGAGCACCTCTGGGTTGGCTACTGGCAGAAACTTGGTTAGTTTATAAGTTTATATCAGTCCTTCAAGTAATGGTGTAACTTTTATTGATGGGGCTAGGCTTCAAATCATAGCCAGGTGTGCTGAGGATGACCCTATTCAAATACGAGTAAATCCCCTCTAAAACCCTGCCCTATTATTGAATGGTATGTTATTGTATTGTATTGACACAGGTTTTCTAATCCTCGGAAAGAGTAAGCAGTTAAGGACATAAAATTCACTAACAATAGAATGTCAAGAATAGTTGTAGCAGGGGGGTGGCATAATACGGTCATCTTTAATGTTTATTGTCCAACAAAGATAAAGTTGACCTAGTAAAAAATAGTTTATATGAAGAGCTAGTACACCTATGACCAGTTCACAGCCTGTGTTAGGTGACTTTAATGCAAAGATAGGGAAGGAAGAATTCTTTAGATCTACAATAGAAAAGTAAAGCTTGCATGATGTCAATTATGATATGGAATAAGATTGATAAAGAAACTGAGAGATGAAGAGTGAGATATTAGATTACATTTTTTAATAGATTTGCAACCCTAGAATGCTCGCAGTACAGGGAGGAAAACGTATATTCAGAAAAACAGTGGGAAATTGTCAGAAATAATATTAGATGCAGCAAAGAATAGTGTATGTCTCTACAAAAAGAGTCGAGAGAAGCCATTGTTTGATAACAAATTTTAAAAATTAATAGACAAGAGAAACAAACGTTAGAAAGTCCTAGTAAGTTAAACTTAAACACATTTGGCAATGCAAAAAGGAATCCCAGTGTCATATTCAGAAACAAAATGAGAGAGTATTTAATGGATAAAGTTAGTTATATAGAATAGAACATTATCAACTGTTTTCAGCCTATGACCGGGTCATTTTAGTAAAATACCTCCATCTTCCTCTATCCTTCCGCCATTCTTTATCCTTTGATTTCTTCCATTCTTCTCATCTCACTTGAACCTTTTCTGTTATCTACTCCTCTATTTCTTTCTTGGTCTTCCTTTGTCTTTTTCCTATATACTTCAGTTCCAACATTTTCTTTAATATTCTCTCCTTTTCCATCCTCATTACATGCCCATGCCATATCAGTTTTGCTACTATCTCATGTACTCCCTGTACACCCACTCTTTCCTGGATAACTTCATTCCTAATCTTGTTTCTCCTCCTGACAGCTAACATGCTCCTCAAAAACTTCATTACCATGGCCTCCACTTTTCTAGTCTCTCTTACATTCACTGTCCTGTACAACACTGTCTTACACTTCAAGGGCACTTCTCTTCTCTACAGCAGTTCTCTTACATACCTATATGACAACTCTCCCTGCTTTCCTCTTCTTATTACATCCTTTCTACTTCCACCTTTCGCCTCAATCACGCCTCCAAGGTATTTTACCTTCTGCAATTTTTTCAGCTCTACTCCATCCAACTTTATAGCTTTACTAGGCCTTATCCTCTTCCTTGTCATTACCATCACTTCACACTTTGCTATGCTAAATTTCATTCCACACTTATATAAAACAAAGTAGCAAAAATAAGACTATCAGGGAACTTTATTTTGGTATTAATGGATATAGGAAAAGTTATCAGGCTGTGTCCAATTTAGTGGAAGATGAGAATGGCAATCTGATGTCACATAAATAATCATACAAATGGGGTTTTGAGTAGATGGAACAAACACTGTCTGTCATATTTTGAATGTTCATGAAGGATTCAAATTAGGTGAGATTATTGAAATCCATACTTCTGAACCACTAGTCCCAGGGCCAAGTATTAGTAGTTTAACAATTCCCACTGTCAAAAAGGAAGGTAAAACAGAGTTTAATAACTAAAATACTCCTTACCACAAATTAACAATGAATATTATTAAAACAATATAGAGTTATTGCACTACTACGAACAAGCTACAACGTTTCATCATACATAATTTTAATGAGATTGGCACCATATGCAGAGGAAATATTTGGGGATCATTATTGTGGATATTGAAGAAATATAACAATGTTGACTCAGATTTTTACTATTCAACAAATATTAGCAAAAAAGTGGAAATACATTGAGAAAGTACATAAATCATACATAGATTTTAAAATGCCCTATGATTCAGTAAAATGAAACAAATGGTAATGAATTTTAGTTAAGTTTGAGGTACCCAAAAAGACTAGCTGAGCAAATTGGGGTATTACAAATAAATGTGGAAGGGTTTGGGTAGGATGTTGCATATCATATACTTCCAAAATACACAATGGATTGAAACAAGGAGATTCACTTTCCCCGTTACATTTTAATCTAGCCTTATAGTGTATGCTATTCAGGTAAGCCAAGAGAGAAGGAAAGGTTTGACATAAACGGTACAGTGCAGCTATTAGGATATTTAGATGATTTAGCTTTGTTAGGAAATAGTAAGGAAACTGTTGCAAGAAATGCAGACATTTTATTAGAGGATAGTAGGTTAGAAGTGAACGCTGAAAATATCTAACTATATGATCACACAGAGAATACAGATTGGGGACGATAATTAGAGATTACTGCAAACAATATATCATTGACATGGTTAATCATTTTGAATATTTAAGAACAATTATAACTAGCATTGATACTATTAAAGTAAAAATTAGAAAAAGAAAATAGTCAGCATATGTATGTTAGTACTTGGTCAGTAAGTTGTTAACATCTCACCTGCTTTTGAGATATGTCAAACTCAGAATATACAAAACCATAGTTTTATCAGTTTTTCTCTGGCTGTGAAACATTGTATCTTACCTTATATGACAATATTTAGTGTGTTCGATAACAAGATGCTTAGAAAAATATTTGATCCAAAATGGGACGAAGACACTGGGAAGTGGATGAGGTCAAATAATGATGAGTTACATACCCTGTACACACCACAAGACATTGTTAGGATAGTCAACTCTTGCAGATTAAGGTGGGTAGGACATGCAGTACAAATTAAAGAATCGAGAACCATGTTCAGGGTATTGACTTGTAAATCCAAGAGCAAGAGACCTAGGCGGAGATGGGAGTATAACTTTAGAAAAGACCTGAAAGAGATATTGTGTAATGAGGTGGACTGAATAACACTAGCTCAAGATAGGGATAAGTGACATACCTTTTAATTGTGGCCATGAACTTTTGAGTGTCAAATACTGTGGAGTAAGAAGGTAGCTAGGTAAGTAAGTATGATCATTTGAATCTTCAGTTGTAATTAAAATAAATTTTTAATAATCTCTTGTTGCCCGTACACTATTAACCTTGTTTTGGGCGTGTGGTAAAAATGGTTGCCTTGTAAGAAGTTGAAGGGTGACCTGGCGGTTTAGGGGTAAAAGGTGTCAGACTTCTGTGAGGAGGGTCTGGGGTTCAATCCTCGGTCTTAGCACAGATTTATCTGATTGCCAAACCCTTCCTTCACCTCTGACAAGACGTGTATTAATCACAACTTGTGAATGTGTGGAATGCCAGGCTTACACTGTGTTTCGAGTCCCATCTTAAAGTGTAGGTCCTCCATTTCATCTCACAATCACCCTTCCATTACACATTAACCTAAGTGCGTACAACCCGAACAGGTAGTAAGACACAGTGCTAATAATATTAACTAGTTGAAACACATAAGGAGCTAGCAGATCATTTAATATATTAGAATGCCTACTTGTGGTTAGTGAAGACATTCTACTTGCTGACTCAAAGCTATTTGAGATGGCATTTTGTCTAATGAGTTGTACAAATTTGATACAACTTGGACTTACTTTTGATACTTCATTATTAGAGATAATATAGCAAGTCACTTTTCTCATTTTTAAGAATATTTTTATAAAGTCACATAACTGCTTTTTGATTCGATTACCCTTGTCTCAGCTGTCAATGCCTACAACCTAGCATACATCTGTTACTCGGATGGCCTATTTCAAGAAAGCAAGACAATTCTGTCAGTGCTGTGGCGGGCTAGCCTAAAGCTGGAGGACAAACTGGACCAGTCATCACTTTGCTTCAAGGTATTGGCTGTACTTAAAGGATATCAATCTTTTTAGGTATATTCTAACATATTAAACTAAAGATAAAACTCAAATCGTAATTTAAAAATGATTGATTTATCAAAATCCTAGAAAAAACACTATGTGCAGAAGATAACTTAATCTAACATTAACATAATTGCTACCACCAGAAGAGTTGGATCTTTGTTAGCTTGATCCTGTAAGCTGGAGTTCAAATCTCATCCAGGTAAGTGTCCTATTATTCTTTACAAAGTTCCTTTTTTTTCCTCTTTTAAGAAGTTGTGCTCCATGTTTCACACACCCTTCTGATGAGTTCTGGTAGAAAGAAACTTGGGTTGGGTGGTAACGATTGACTTTCTTCAAGAGACATCCATTACCTCTTTGTTCAATGGCAATAATGTTAAGTATGAACTGTGTTCTTCCTTTCATTGTAAAAACCATATTGTGTTCATTCCTTTTATATGTTTCAATCCACCTTTCCTATACCCCCTTCTAAATATAATAAAAAGAAGGTAGTCTGCTATTGACATGTTGGTCAGTAAATTAGCAAACTGGTTGTTGATGGTAAAGGGGTAGGAGTCATTGATAAAGAAGGTATAGCGAGGCATCTACCTGTAAAATTGGTAGATTAAAATAGCTTACTAAGCTTAGTGCAGTACTTGATTAAGTACAACATAGTATGAAAGGTTACTATAAACATATGGTTTAAATTAGGAGGGATAGCCAGCACACTAAGCTTAGGGATACTAGAGTAGAAACTGTTTTGATAAAACACTAAAAGAACACAAACACACCTTTAAAGATAAGCTTTCACTGTCACAGACAGCTTCTTCAGGTCTATTACTTGTTTTCTCTTTCCCTTGGTGGGCTTTATTCATTAAATTTACATTTACTAGGTTTTTTACTTTTCTCTTATTCAATAAACATACAAATGCAATATATATTTAAAATAACTACTGCTTTAACTTCTCTTTCTTACAAAGAAGATTTTTATCTCTGGGATAGTGCTAGATTCAGCACCAAGTGAAAAATTACACTTCATCTAGGTGAGGAATTAGAGCTAAATCTATTCACCATTCGCTATTTCCATAGGTACTTTTTTTAAAAACTTTACTTAGGCAATAGCATATTTTTCAATCTTTATTTTTTCAGTTGTTGCAATACAGATCACAAGTTGACTTTAAAATGAATTATAATATTTTAATGTTGTAAATTTTTATACATATATACAGTAAAACCCCATTAGACCAAACTTTGGTAGTCCAAAATTTTGGATAATCTGAACACACTTTTCATAAAATGGGGGGAAAAGTTATGTGAAATGAAATATAGTTTAGCCGTTAACAAGCTCAAAGTTAAAAAAGAATTGTAAGAAACACTAATATCTGATAATAAATAAATGCTTAATATTTACATGCTGTAGTCAACAATCTGTTTTCCTGTAACTAAAAATAATTATGATACATATTATGTGTTATACATCAGTTAAGTAAATGTAAATTTGATTTAACTCATTCGACTGTAATTTAAAATTTGTGAAAATGTGTTATCCCTCTATTCTCTAGCTTAATCCATATTTTTGCTAAGCCAAACATTCTTCGCTCCTATTTCGGATTAACAAGGTTCTAGTGACTATATAATATATATAATACGTTAAACTCCAGACTATCCGCTTTGCAGCTTAACCGCTGCATCACCAACAACAGGGGATACGTTTTTGAAAAAGGCCTCGTTGATGGAGAATACAGGCTACTGATTATTGTACTCAGTAAATTGCTAGAAAGGAGATAATGGCCAGAGAGGCATAAAGTTTATGCAAAGGGGAAGGAGGCCTTTTGGGATTGTACCTACTTAATTATCGGGAATGGGAAGATGATACGCTCCTATCTAACAAGCTGATGTTACAGAAAACACATTTTGGGATAAGGGAAAAGTAAGCTGCTGCAATGAAGCAGAAGACTTATACAGACTTTTTAAATTATGTGTTCATTTGGAGTATACTTTACCTTTATTTAAAGTGGTTATTTTACTATCTTAGTGCATGAAATATATTGTTTTCATAAATGCAATCATGATAAATGAGTACTAGTTTGAATTGAATGTGTTACAATCTCTTGTTTTACTAAATATGTGGATTATCCACAATTTTGTGCTATCCGCTGCCCTCGTCCCCTCAATTACCGCAGATAACCGGGAGTTAACTGTACTTACAATTCAAATATAATTTTTATTTTGAAAAAAATATTTTGAACCAGAGTTTTATTTTTACTTTTTAAAACATTTAATTTACCATGCTACTTTTTAAATTAATAAATTTACAAATCTCAATCTTGACTCAGTAGCTTTCTGAAAAGCTGACTTTAGCTCAACTTTAATGAAAAAATGTGAACCTTCAGATCCTTAAGGTACTCTAAGGGTGTGTTTTTCTCTCTTCAGCAACCAAATGCTATCTCATTCCATTTCCTTTAATTAGTTTGTATAAGTTGATGAAATGGCAGTAATCAAGGACTTAGAAAGGGAGGTGGGTGCTTCAAGGGGGTCAAGACTCCTTTTGGAATTTGACAAAGGGATCAATGTATATGTTAAAAAAATAGCTTGTCTACATGTATAGTAACATTTTCTGGTGGAACCCCCTTAGAATAATTAGCTCTATACATACACCCTTGGCAGTAATACAGAGAAAGAATTTGAAGTTTAATGTTCTTTAAAAGGAAGCAGCTAAAAGGACTCAATTTGTACAAGCCAACAAACCTGACGAATCCACTATTTTAAGAATCCGAATCTCCAATTTACCCTCGAATCCTGTATCTTGAATTCAAATCTTCATAAAAGAAAATATCAATATACTGTAATAATAGAAAATATAAATAAAAACTAAATAGTACATTATTTCTTATAATCTATTCATTATAAGTTTATAACAGTCAAAACTTCAGGTAAGTGTTAAATTACTGGTCTAGGGTCTGGTTGTTGAATTCATCCTATAATAATTATTATTGGTTCTAGACTACCAATAAGCATTATTAGAGCTCTAAAACAAATGTACCTTAAAACTTGGAACAAAATCATAAAAATAAATAAATTAGAGTTTGAGTCTTTAATTGGAAATTTTCACAGATCTTGAATATCCCTGCACCATGTTCCAGAAATTGTTGTCATATTGGGCTATTTTTGTTACAGGACATTATCCTGTCTCTGCTGCATCTGTGGTCTCGCACTTACCATGCCCTACACAAGCCCAAGATGAGCCTGTTTGTATTAGCTGCTGGTCTGGTCTTTGCCCCGGGCCTTAAGGCAAAACTACTGCGCTTATGGGTGGAGGTAAAATCCCACGGGGACACGGACCTCCAGCGGTGCACTGTGGCTGACATTATCAATGAAAAGAAAAATTTCCTATATAGCCTAAATCCGTGTCTTGGTGAAATAGACACTGCCGAATTGCTTTTGTGGGAGTTGGAGGCATATGAAAAAGCCACTTCCTTCCTGATGGATTGTGCTGATTCTGCAGCTGAGTGTCTTCTGGCTGTGGGTCCCACACTGGCACAGCGATGCCGTGGGATAGTTGTTCTCTCCAGGCTCATATGGCTGAGGGATGGTGTAGAAGGCTCAGACCGAGCCATCCTGCTCTGTAATGAAACTGTTGCAATTGTCCTGGACACCACTGATGCTCCGGAATATCTTATGTTGGTTGCACAGCTACGCCACATGGTGTTCCTGCACAATTTCAAACTAACGCATGCCAAACAGCGTGCTGAAGTAGAGGCTTCTCAAGTTTTCCCCAATAATAGTACAAAGTATTTATTTGGGGAAATCTATGACCCCAACAGTTCTTGCGATGAGAGGCCGTCGTATCTGGATCTGACTGTGGCGCGAGAGAGGGAGCTCTTGGGACTGTTGGATGAGGGTGTGGAACTCTTCCACTGTGCAGTAGAGAAGGTGAGAAATATGTAGGGACATGCAAAATTTGCATTTGCAATAATGAGAAAACGTGAAATTGTACACGAATTCTACTGGTTTCATGCTAATAACACAAATTTTAGTTTGTTTTTTGTTTTTCTAAATAAATACAGATTCTTTGTAATTGAGCAAATACCACATCATATAATACAATTTTCAACATGGTAAAACTGCTGATAGCTCTATTCCAGGGCCTCTGTCTATACGGATAGTGTTCGTTTTTGCTGATTTTAATATTCTAAAACATCACAAAATATGAGTATTTTCATCTTATTTATTTTTATTCCCTTCTCCTTATTTATTAGTAATTTAGTCTTCTATGACGACATGTTTCGGTGTTATTATTATTTGGTCTAAATATAAATTGATAATTGAGTATTTCGATATTGATATTTGTAAAACTTAAAGGTAATATTATTGAGATAACAAGTTTGACATTACTAGGTGTGAAATTTTTGTGTATTTATATTTCATCAGGCATTATTGTGCTCTGATGCACCCTGAAGGGGAGCACGAGAGCAAGTTCCAACACGTACTGACCAATTGGTCACACCGTGTGATTGAAATCTAAGAGATGGGTTGTTGTGTTTCGTGAACTTTCTGGAACAAAAAAGAAATTATTATTATTAATGGGGGGAAAACAAAAAAGTATGTTGGGAAACCGAATAAGGATTTTTAGAGTTACTTGTGGAGACACTACTCTACAGGGGGCTAGGTGAGAGCCTCCCAAACCACTATTGACACATCTCGCTTATCTGAGCAGGGCTCTGGGACGTCGATGAAACCCTCCAGGGTCAATGACCTATTTCCCAATCCCCTGGATAAGAGGATTGGTGGCACCGGGAAGTCTCGTATAAGGACTGCACCATCTTCTGGAAGTGGTCCTTGATGGTAGGCATATCCAGGTCGTGATTTAGAGTCTCATTACGGACATACCAAGATGCACCCACAATGACCCTCAGAGACATGCTCTGGAACACCTGCATCCTCATATACATGTCCGCCAGGTGGCCCCAAGCGGGGCACTCATAGTCGAGGATCATTCTGAGCAACTATTTGTACAGTGTCAGACTGTTCCTTGTAGACAGGGTGCTATTCCTGTTTTTCTACAAATATGTTAATGAAGAGTGAAATATACAATATTAATGAAAAATGTAGACGGTTATAAACTTATTTTTTTATGAATATTAATTCGGCTCATATTCACATAGATAATATCACTTTCAGCATATAATATTGCATCTTGATAGTAATAAAAAATTAACCGATTTTCCCCTAAAAATAACCTCACTTTTGCATGTTTCTAATTATTTGTTGTAAAGTTTTGATTTTCCATGGTTGAGGTAAGACACACTATGCTTTATATTGCTGCAGTTTGTGAACCGATACATTCCGAGATGTATAAGTCTTCCGTTTCATGTGCGGGGTTAGACATTGTGTTTTTTATTTTCACGGTTTCTTGGACAAGGTGAGACATTATGTGTTGTTTAATGTAGTATGCTGTTTTCAAAGCTTGATCTTGAATTCAAGCTAACAAGCCAAGATTCAAATTCAATTTGAAATTAAAATCTTGAATTCACACCAAAACAAATTTAAATGGCATTTCCTTTAAGGATTCATAAATATTTGCATACAGCTCACACCCCAAACATTTTAAATGCTTTGTTCCCAGGGAGTTTCAGAGAGTTCAGAGGTACTAAACATATCCAGCGTGTTGCGCACACTGGAGGAGGCTGCTCAGATATACACATTGTTTGGTTTTCCTATGGACACTGTCAGAGTGTGGGGTATCCACTACAAACTTGCCAGGATGGTTGGGAACAAGGAAGATCAACTGAAAGGTTAGTCTTATCAAGGATACTAATAGATGTGCATAAAGACAATATCAACACACTGACTATATATTTCTGGGAATGTTACATCAGTGAGAATTGTTAAGATATTTCCATATTTCTTCCTTTCTGATTTTCCTTCTTTTGAGGGTGTTTATCATGTATGCTGCTCATTCAGCCCACGTTAAAATCTCGTTCACACGGTAACAGTATAGTCACAGCTGTAGAAATAATGACACTGAGTGACAGTAACTGCCACGGCAGTATCCATTCACACGTTGGACTGAAATCAATGTAATAGTATAACATTGAATACCTCAACCACACTTAAAATGGCGGAACTTGTGTAAGCTGTTGCTAGAGTAATAGAAGAACTGATTGCTATTAAAGTGAATGGATGCGAGGAAAATAAACATAAGTAAATAAGAAAATTGGCTGCACAAAGAGAGAGACTAGGTGCATCAAACACACTAAAGGACCTAGCATTGAAAGTTCCTAGATTTTTCTATCTTTTCCTTCAAATTGATCAAGACATGTGTTTGTTTAACTGCTGAACCAGGTAAATGAATACTCGATTAAATTTCAGTATAAGTGTGGAACTAAACAGGTGCTTGGCGCAAAAATAAAATGGTTCACTGTCACACTTGTGATATTGGGCTACAAATCTAGTCCCACAGGGCAAACTATTATGGTAACAACAGTACTACTGCAGTAGCTCTGGTACATCTTATCCTACATCAAAATGATTTTATTTGACACAGGGCTACATTGGCAGTAATATTTGTTAACATGGTGACAGTATTGTGACAGTTGCTGCCATGACTTTCTAAGGCTTAGTACGCCAATGCTCTACCACTGAGCTATTCAGGATTCATACTATACTCGCGACCATTCTTCACCCCAAGGTTTAAGTCGGAGTCTGTGATGGACATGTGGAAACCCGAACTGTCAGATACATCTACCATCTGCTACATGTGAGGGCTGTTATGCCACCAAGATTGTAATTAAAACAAAATTTCGATGAATATCAACAAACAGGTTGCAAATCATCGTAAATGGGGCACTGCCCATATCAAGGGGCCATAATTGAATTTAATTAAATGTTTAAGACTTAGATGATTTGTTTTTTAAAAAGTTTCCAAGTTATGAATTTTTTACTTAGATTACTCAAAGAAATAATATGTTAAAACACAATTAACAATTAAAGAGAACATTGGTGTGTAATTAAACTAACAAATATTTAATCAACTCATACTTCAATCTTTAAGAGTTAACATTATTATCATTACCACGTCTTACTACCAGTTTGGGTTGTACACACAGAAGAGTTAACAAATGGTCAAAAAAAAACATTGGTTAACATATTAAAAAATGTTATATATATATATATATATATATATATATATATATATATAACATTTTTTAATATGTTAGCCAATGTTTTATATATATATTTTATATATATAAAAAGCAAGTGAGTTATCATAAAAAAAAGTCTTTGGGATTAGAAATCTTTAAAATCAAGTTAAAATCTGCAAAGTCAAAAGTTAGGTAACAATGAATATTCAACATTGGTATTGATATAAAAATATGTTATGATAGGTGACATACCGTAACATTCCATCTATTGCTGGAATTCTAAAGGAGTAAAGGGACTTCAATTTCAGATAAAACTTAGATGTATACAACTTAACTTTGAAAATATTTTTATATCATTACCAATATTCATCGTCACCTAACTTTTGACTTCGCAGATGTTAACTTGAATTTATATTATCAATGATTTTAAAGATTCCTGATCCTGAAAACTTTTTGACGCTAACTCACTTGGGTTTATATTGAACATTTTTTAATTATTAAGATGTTAGACAATGTTTTTTGACCATTTATTAACTCTTCAAAAATTGAAGTATGAGTTGATTAAATATGTGTTGGTTATCATTGTCATCTTAACTCTACACCAATGTTCTCTTTAATTGTTAATTGTGTTTCAACATCTTATTATTTATTTGAGTAATCTAAGTTTTGGGTAGAGTAGTGATCGAAATACACAATATGTATAAACTATTGCTAACACAATTTATAGCACAACAGGTACAGCGTTTGGCTGGAACATAACTAATGGTTTATTATTTGAAAAAGCCTTTAAGACTAAATTCATAGGACATCTGTCAGTGTTATAGTGAACTATAAATGTAAACAAACATGAACGTTTTAACGGTAATAATTAAACTTACGACACACCTTCTCAATTTTGAGTTCAAAAGGTCAATAGGTAACAATCAAGCACATAAATCCAATTTGTTGTCAAACTTCTTGTGTTTGGCTCCAGGAAAAGGTTTTGTTAAGATGTCAGCTACCATGTCCTCGGTGGATAGATATTCAAGCCTTAGTGAAACTTAAGGTCTATATGTTTTGATATTAAATTGAACCCGAGGCTATGTGCCAATTTTCCAGCTGATTGATTATCATTGAATATAATGATGTTCGACAGCTCCTTTAAACTAAGTTCTCACACGACGGTCATCAGGAAGATTGCTTCCTTCGCAGCTTCAATGAGACTTTTATGCTCTGCCTTGATTGAAGATTAAGCAACGGTTCTCTGCTTTCGTGAGCACCATGATACCGCCGCTCCGGACAAGTTGAAAGTGTAATTTTTATAGGATTTTCTTGTCAGTGTCACAGTTTCCCCAGTCGGCGTATGCGAAACCGGAAATGCCTTCATCATCCCTGGCGTAGACCAACCTCTTGTCAACAGTTCCTTACAGATATCTTAGGACACGCTTGGCAGCTTGCCAGTGAGTTTAGGTGTGACAATTATTATATTGATTCGGCATGTTGACTGCATAAGCGATGTCAGGACGGGTATCGATGGCAATATACATGAGGGCTCTAATCAACTCTCTGAATGGATATTGCTTGTTTCTTCTGTGGTAGTGGAGGAATAATCAAACTTGACCTCGGTTGATATCGGTATCTTAGCTGGTTTGCAGTCATCCATCCCGAACTTATATAAGACAGCCCTAATGTAGCCACTCTGACATAACTTGACTTTATCCTTGGATTGGTTCACTTATATTTCTAAACAATTATTTTTAACTCCAAGGTCATTTAGGTCAAATTTGTTTGACTGTCCACCTTTAATGTGTCTGGTTGACTTCGGGTTCCCAGAAGCGCTCACGATGTCGTCAACATAGATGAGCACGTAGACTGGGTGTTTACTTCGACTATTGACGTACACACATGGGTCGGAGTTTGTGAGCTGTAACTCGATGGGTTCTAAGGTTGCACCTAATTTAGCATGCCACTGTCTACTAACTTGACAGAGCCCGTAAATGGCCTTTCAAAGTTTGAAGACTTTGTTACCAGATTCCAGTTTCTGAAGCATGTCTTTTGCTTTCCCAACAATGCTGTCATCCTTTTCGGTCCTAATCATATTTTGTAGTGCCTCAACAAGCAAGTCCAGCTGTTCCATGAATGTTAGTGTGTTGTCACCATTCAGATAGGCTGTTGTAATGTCGAGCTGTGAGACTTGTAAGTTGAGTTTAGCTGACAATACCATGAGCAATTGAAATGATTCAATCCTGGCAACCGGAGCAAAAGTGTCCACAAAGTCGATTCATGGTCTTTGGGTGAAGCCTCTTGCAACCATCCTGGCCTTCCTTCGAAGTAACGTTCCATCAGGATTGTACTTGTTTCAGAGAACTGCCCTACAGTCGATCACTCTATTGTTGGTCGGTCTATCAACGACTTCCCAAGTGTCGTTGGCGACCCAACATTTGATCTCGGAATAGATTGCATCGAACCATTCCTCGCGCCGATCTGGCCCCTTCACGGCACTATCGAAGTGAATCTATGAGGCCTTAATTGCAACTGGGGCATTATGAAATGATCCATCTTACCTGTTACTTTGAATGTTGATGTCCTCCATAGTATTTTGAGATTTTGTGGTGTTTGAATGCCCAGTATCTTTACCATATGGCGGATCATTGTTGAGAGCAATGTTCTGTGATTGGTCCGGTTGGCCACAGGCTGGTATATTTTAGTGGGGCGACCCCTACTTTCTGTACGCATTAACTTGGGTCTGCCAGGACCTCGCTCCGCCAGCATGTTGGATTCGGTGCTTGCGGCACCTTGATGAGCTTGTCGCTCTCCATTGTCGAGCATGGGGGGTCATCATTAATCTCGAATCCAAGAAATGGTTCATTAGCTTTCAGAGTGTTTGGACTGATCTCGACATCCTTGTGCGAGGACTCTTCTTCATTGAACCCTTCTCCTTCATGTTGACAAAATGTTTCTTCTTCTTCTTGAAGAAAGTCTGCAGGTGTGCATCTGGGCCCAGGCTCGGCGCAGAATCTTACGTCCCTGGAGACACGGATCTTTTGTTTACTTGGTAGTCATCATACCCAGTAGGCCTTGGAACAGTCATAGTAACCAACGAATACCCCTTTCTTGCCTTTGGGCATAAACTTTCCTTTATTGGGAGACTTGTTAAGGATGATGGCTTTCTCCCCAAATATACAAAGATACGAGATATTCGGTCGTCTTCCCAACCATCTTTCATATGGATTTCCTTCAGACAATACTTTTGTGCTTCTATTTCAGACATGATTGGCTGTCGCTATGGCTTCGGCCCAAATGGACAGCGGCATTCTGGACTCGAGTAGGTAGCACCGATCTGCCTCAGAGTGTGGTTCTTCCTTTCCGCAACCCGTTCTCTTGTGGGTTGTGCGGAGTTGTTAGACGTCGTTGGATGCCTGCACATTTGAGGATGGAATCCATTTTATCATTGCAATATTCTTTGCCATTATCCGATTGAAGAGGTTTGATCTTATGCCCTGTCAGATTTTCGGCTACATTCTTGAATTCGACGAACTTCTCAGTGACCTCTCACTTTTGACTTAGGAAGTAGACTTGACACCATTGACTGTAGTCATCTATGAAGATTATGAAATAATGTGCACCACCTTGAGATGCTTTCCTCATCTGCCCGTAGACGTAATGGATTAACTCCAGACACTCTTTTGAGGTTACCTCTCATTTGGTGAAGGGTATTGATGTTACTTTTCCTTCTAGACAGGTGTGACAGTTTTTTAAGTCAGATGAGTCATTGAATTTAAAACTGATCACACATTGGTTCTTGAGCATATTGACCATGCCCCTCGAATTCAAATGACTTTTGTGCCTGTGACCATGCACACTTGCTGATCACTTTTACATAAGTAGAATAAGTCACCAATTCTATTCGCAACAACTTCAATGTCACTGTTTATATCTTTTATGGTTGCACGATTTTTCTTGAATGTCACCTTGTTAACAATTTTTGCCACAGAGATGAGGTTCGTTCAGAGGTCAGGTACATATAAGGTGTTTTTACATGTAATAGTCTGTCACACTGTTCGCAGTGGTGATTTGCACATCACCTTTTGCCTTTACTTGTGTGCCACAATCATCGACAAGTTTAAGATTCCCGTGCATTTTCTTTGCGCTCGTGAATGCATGTTCATTGTTGTATAAGTGAGATGTGCAACCACTGTCAAAGCACCAAAGGTTGTTTATGTTGCTTGATTTTGTAATTTCTTTGTCGGTGAAAAAACAACAATGAGCTTCGTCAGCTTTATTTGCCGTTTGTTCATTCAACTTCTTTTTAAAGATGTGTCCTTTCTTTTTGCAAAAACCACATTTGTAGTTTGGTTGTGGTTTTTGTTTACGTTTCTGTTCAGATCCAGTACTACTGCTTGTGCCACCTTTTGGTCAGTTTACGAACTGTTTTCCTGACTTGACAAACATGGCAGCACTTCCATTTTCTCTAGCACTTGCGTTATGCTCTTCCAAGACTTTCTTTTTCAATGTTTCAGCATCCGGTAAATTGTCACCGGATTCGATTTCACATCGAAAGTTGTCGTAAATACTGGGGAGACTATATAGCAGCATGATCGACAACAGATCACCGTTTATGTCCACTTCCTTTGTTTGCAACTTATCCACAGGGCCAAAAAATCCAGCGAGATGTTCTGTCACATCGTCGCCATCGTTCATCTTGTTTTGTGTGAAACGTTTGAGCAATGTTGCCTTGCGAGCGGGCCTCTTTGATGCGGAGATTGATTCTAGTTTGACCCATAAATCGCGTGAAGTAGCGCATCTCCGAATCTGTTTTAATTCAGATGGATTGATGGATAGGATCAAATCAGCTTTTGCTTTTCGATCGGATGCAAACCAAGCTTTGTGTGCGGCTTGTGCAGCAACAAGCATCACATTCTCCCCAACAATTTTGGGTTGTGATATTTCTCCTCAACACATATCCCATGTATCATTTTTTATTAGCAAGGCTTCAGCTTGTATTTTCCACGTATTGTAGTTGTCACATGACAACATCTCGAGTCATGTTGAATGCATTGCGTTCGCATGCACCATTTTGTTAGGCTAACAAATTGTTCGGCTTCTGCACTTTTTTGGTTTAAAACTTTTCGTTTAGTCACAGTATTGATTCGTTTCCGATCACATAACTCGTGTAATTGCGGCCCATAACCTGTTAAGAAGAGTAGTTACCGAAATACACTATGTATAAATTATTGCTAAGGCAATTTATAGCACGACAGGTACGGCGTTTGGCTGGAACATGATTAACTGTTTATTATTTGAAAAAGCTTTAAGAACTAAATTCATAAGACATCTGTCAGTGTATAGTGAACTACAAATGTAAACAAACAGAAACGTTTTGATGGTAATAATGAACTCTCACACTAAGTCTAAAATTTCATAACCTTAAAACTTTTTAAAAACAAATCATCTAAGTTTTAACTTTCATTCGACTGCTCCTTATTTAAGATTTTGTTTAGAATGCTTTCTAAAATGTTAATCGAAAAAATGACACTTGGACACAAAAATTGAACCCAAGACCTCTAGCTCAATGCGCCAATTGTTTACCACATAGTCATCCAGGATAACTAAGTAAACAGTTTCTCTCTTTACCCCATCTCATTTACAGCCGGAATGTAGAAAAGTGACATCTTTTAAAAGTTATCAGATCTACTTTCAGGTATCCATTTGCCAAACCAGATTATCTGCAGGACCATGTATTGATTTTTTTTTTTTCACAATTGGTAGTAAAAACTTTCACAACAAATAATTTGTTAATTAATTACATTTTTCTTTTACCCTTTCTTAAATATTCTGCTAGATGTCAGCTACCACCACTCTTGTGGTGAATAAACTCACCTACATAAGGATATGGTGACCTGGTGGTCTAGGGGTAAGGTGTCAGACTTATGTGCTGGGGTCTGGGGTTCAATCCTCAGTCTCGGCACGGATTTATCTGATTACCAAACCCTTCCTTCACCTCTGACAAGACGTGTATTAATCACAACTTGTGAATGTGGGGAATGCCAGGCCTCCACTGTGGTTCGGATTACACGTTAAACTGTAGGTCCTCCATTTCATCTCACAATCACCCTACCATTACACATTAGCTTAAGTGTGTATAACCTAAATGGGTAGGAAAATGTGGTGCTAATAATATTAATACATAAGTAGATAATTAATAGGGCTATTTATATAATGATAAATCTACACTGCTGACTTAATTTTTATAAGTACTTTTTTAATTAATAATTGATGATTAAAAGCTATTTTAATTTTATCAATCTACGTGGCTTAAGCTCGCAACTAAGCTTATATGCCGATCGAGTGGTTACAGCTATTTGCGATGATAATGCCAACATTTGTAGATATAGGGTGTCATGGGGTCAGCACAATGAACACGCTGTGCGTTAATCACACTTTTCTAGACCAGAGCTACTAATTATTTATTTATTCAATTAGTTCTTCATTTCTCCTCACAAGGTCATTCCAAACACACTGCTTCACAAAAAAAAATTATAGAAGCGCCAGGGATCGAACCCGGAATCTCTTTGGATTCTGACCCCTTTTGTAAAAATATTAGTGGTGGTGTTATTTAAAATATATTTTATATTGTTTTTAACAACTTTATTTTTTATTTACATTCCTTAAGTTTTAAAATTATATGTAATGAAAACTTTTGTGTTTGAATTAATTACATGTCAGTATCAAGTATTTCTAACAGGTATTTAACCAATCAAGTAGATTTGATTTAGCACATGCTAAGCTAATTCACTGATGAGTGATGAATGACAACCTATGAAACTTAAAAGAACAGGAAAAAATTTAAAAAATATTAATTCTAAGGAACTACATGTCCATTTGTCCGATAAAGACACAAAACTAGACCTTTAGTGGGATAAAGTCTTAATTTATTCAGTCAGGTAGCAAACTTCTGTCAACGGAATCAAGTGCTAATTACCTTGATCCTTGTCAGGCCTGTGCCACCTGATGGAGAGATACACCTGCATCCCTGACAGCATGCCACTATTGCGCCTTGGCTCGCTAGCATCTGAGCTAGGCTTAGACGCAGCTGAAGAGAATCAGCGAGAACTGGCTGCGGAGACCAATCTCTCCCTGGCCGAACACTACTACTGGAACCATCGCTATTTTGATGGTGTGACCCACCTGCACATAGTGAAAACTTTGGAAGGGCTTTGTAGCCCTCTTGTTAAAGCTCGGTACAAACTGACAGTGTGCCGATACCTCCTGTTGCCCTGTGGAGTCCTGCATGCCAAGGACCTTGGGGAGCTGGACACACTTCACACTTTGGTCTCAGCATATAGTATAATTCATCACTACTGCAAGGCCTCCATGTCCAAACCCAGTGAGTTAAAAGTAGTATCAACAATCAATGATCTATTGCTATTTTATAAGTTTATATCTTACTGTAGAAATTAGTTGAAATTATGTATTAATCTTCATACTTAAATCAGGAAGTCTAACAAGAATCCTTAATATTCAACAGGAGTTGATTTCAAAATAGCATTTTAGTTATCAAGTCTTTCACAGTACTTTAGAGCATCAGTAGTTATTTTCTACATTGGGATTTGTTCTCCTTGAAGGGGAAATAAGGGGAAATTTCTTGTTCAAAGCAACCAACAATAAATTATTAGTGAAAGAAAATGCGGCTTGCAAAGGATTATTTCATGGAAATGCAAAACAAAACAAACAGTAACAAACTTTAAATATGTATGTGTGTGTGTGTGGCCACAGTCTGCACGGCCTGGTGATTTGTGTAGCTTATACACTAATTTAAAAGAATGACAGTACATTTTGATAGGAACCTTTTAAAAGGAATAACATAAAGGACAAACACAGGAAATGAACATTGGATACAAATATATAAAATATATCTCTATAAGGAAAACCTGTTTTCTCTCTGAGGGAATATATTATATTTTGTAGTAGGTACAGGAAAGATGGATAGGAACATGTAAAAGGAAAAAACAGAATATGGCTGTGACATAGAAACGAACACCACAGTTTAATATTAAATGTTAATTCTATCATTTATTGTGGCTTGATTTTTTTCAACTATTTAAAAACAAGTTCATGACATATTTTATTATATTATAGACATGTAGTTTATTTCATTCAAAATAATTAAACTATTATGGTAATTTATATTTGATTTTTATTACCATAGTTAAGTTTTAAAATTATATATTTATTCAACCCAAGCTCGATTCGACTCGATCATCATGAGCTTCATGAAAAGCTTGCTTAAGACTGGCTCGAATTAAAAAACTATAATTTGCAGATCCCAAATAATTTTTGAACATTCAGTAAAAGGAGTAATTGACTGGTGTGGTAACAAAACTACAGTTGAATTAGTCATGTTGGTACAACCATTCAGGAATCAAGGTATAATAAGTTCATTATTCCAGGGAAACCCCACTTATTGTGATGCTGTGTACTGTGTTGCAGCAACAATCTCCATGTACTACCAAAGTATAGCATTGTGCTTTGAGGTGTCCTTGTTGATGGGTGAGTTGCACCTGGAACTTAACTGGCCTAGGGAGATCAGGTGCTACCTCAAGGATTATTTTCTGTTGGCACAGAAACTAGCTCTATCAACTAGGTCAGTGTTTAAATTATACATTCTCAAACCAGTTGGCTTATATTTAAACAAATTAAAATATAAAAATATTTACTGCCAGAAAATTGTTTCAATACCACAGATGTTTTTAATTACCAAAACTTCAATCAAGAATAATTCAAATTGAACGATAATATTGAATAATTTTACCAGTTGAAAGTAGTTTTAAAGCTTTATTACTTTATTAATGTTAAAATTGATATTAATTTTATCAATTTGTTAAGTTACCGAATGATTTATAAGTGTAAATGCCCATATTCTAAATTAATTAGTGCCTAATGGCTTTGAAATGTATAGTAATACAGTTTAGAAACACTGTACGATCATGTAAAGTAATTGGTAGTGAAGGAAGCTAACCTAAAAGGATATTTATGTTAGGCCTAGATAGAAAAACATACTTCTTTCTTCGTTTCTTCTCTTTTTAAACTATTGCACTATATTAACACTTCACACATTGTTTTGAATTTTCAGAGATGTTCCTTTATCATTTGAAGGGACACAATGAAAAAACACAAATAAAAGATAAGCTATTGAACTATATGTTTCTAGAATGATTTGAAATACATAACAACACTGTAAGTTTTCAGTTACATATTTAAAATCATCAAGTGGAAGCTCAAAAATGACAAGCATCTAAACTTTCAATATTGATTTTGAGCTTAAATGAAGAGCTCTGCTGGAAATCCTAGTTGTTGCAGAGCCCTGTATGTGTATATTCGAATTCAACATCAATCCTGGATATTTTTCAAATATTTGACTTAAATGAAAATCCCTAAGCTTGCAAACACTTAATCATGGATACTATATTATTACAATACATAGAAAGTGATAAAATTAATCTTATTCAAACCGATAAATAAAATTTAAGTGAATAAAGTATACTTAAGGTAAGAAGAACAGATGTAGATAGAATCAAATGTACAAAGGTGACATATTTCTTTCATATGTCTTCCCTAGTATAAATATAAAATTAATACTTGGCTAAGGGCTTATAAATATATAAAAACACTGTACAATAATGTAAAGTAAGTGATAAGGAAGGAGGTCAACTGAAAGGATAGTTAAGTTAGGCCTTAGAAACAAATCAACTTAAGGTGCGCCTAAAGGGAGCGCGAGTATTTTTACATTTCTTATAGAATTGAAATTTTTTGGCCAAAATAAATCAAATATTTTTCTTTATTTAAAAAGTTTTGACAAAATTCCAGGACACCCTTGACAGATATCCTAGATCTGTTGATATCATTATGTGGAGAAAACTAAACTCTATGTTGCTACTAGAGAAATATTTGATTTATTTTGGCCATTTTAATGCCATAAAAAGTTGTAAAATTAGTTAAACTAGTCCTGCTCCCTTCTGCCGCACCTTAATTTTTATTTCTTCATACACATTTCTCATTTTCAATTTCTTATCACTTTCACAGGTGATTTTAAATTTTTAGACATATTCCTTTTTCATAATATTAATATATAACTCAATAAGGAAAACCTCTTTTCGCTTTATGAGGTAATTGTATTATATTTGGAAGAAGGTATAGGAAAGGTGGATAGAAACATATAAAAGAGGGACAAACACAATATGGCCTTTACAATGAAAAGAAGAAAACAGTTCACACTTTACACTGTTGCCAATGGACAAAGAGATAATGGTTGCCTCTTAAAGGAAATCGATCGTCACCGCCCAATCCCCAATGGATTTTCTTTAAGAATCAACCATTACCTCTTTGTCCAATGGCAGCAATATAAAGTGTGAACTGTGTTCTACTTTTCATTGTAAAAGCCATATTGTGTTTGTCCCCTTTTATATGTTTCTATCCACCTTTCCTATATCTTCTTCCAAATATAATACAATTACCTCATAAAGTGAAAAGAGGTTTTCCTTATAGAGATATAAGAAATAATGTTAACAATTAATTACTATTTGTATTTTCTATTATATTATATTTATATTTTCTCTTGTGCTCATAGCTATATTTGGATGTGAAAATAAATTGGCTATTCGGATTTTAAAACTAGTGGATTCAAACAAACTCTAATCATTATTTATCTTTGATTGTGCATATGTGACCTTTTCTACTATGGATGGCTTAAGAAAGGAAGATGTCAGCTCTGCACATTAGATTCTAGACACATTTTTTCTTGAGCTTTCTTTTTGTAGGCTTTATTTGCTCAGTTTTCTTTAGACAGTTTAATTTTAATATTTATCCATAGATCTCCTCATTGTTAATCTTTTCTAAACTATCAACCATAGACACATGACTAACGGGCGGTGTATGTTTCCAGAACAGTGCAGTTCCTGTCCCTTCTTACTCAAGCAGACCTGTTGTGCGGGAAGCTGGATGATGCTCAGGTCAAACTGTGGGCTCTGAGGCACCTATTGTGCCTTCCTGGGGCCTCATCCCACTCTAGCATGGGGCCTGTCTCACCCCAACATTCTGAGAACTATGAAAACCTAGATCTGAACCTCATCTCTGGTCTTGATGGTCTCCGTTTGGATCCTGTAAAGGTTACAATTGACACACCAAGCCGTGTCCCTCTTACAGCGGATATCCAGGGTTCCCCCATCCTTCGCGAGCAATCCTATTCCTCGCCAGAGTTCTTCTCCCACCGACGTGGTTGCCACTGTGCCTTCTGTGTCAATATTATTGCTCAGGCGGGTGTACTGGGGTACATTACAATGCAAGGAAAATTGTTCCTATACAAGAGGCAGTTTGAGATGGCTCTTGATTACTTCCTTGGGGGATCCATTCTCACTCATAAACTCACACGAAGACAGGATCTCTGTCTGGAGTTGCTGACCAGCCATTCGTCGCTAATTGAAGAGAAGGGTTACTCAAACAGCCTTGTCATGGATCACAATAACAAGGTGTTGAAGCAACAGCCTGATGATGTCAACGTGTCTTGCTGGGCCCTCAATCTGTGTGGGGACCTGAATAGATCCCATGTTAGGTTCCTGCTAAGCTACGCTGAGCTGTGTGGATGTCAGTCACAGTTAACGGAGGCATTCAAGTTGAATGAACAAGCATATGAAGCGAGCAAGCAGTTGAGAGATTTGTATCTGTTTCTGGAAGCATTGCTCCAGAAAGTGTCTCTGAGACTGATGTCCACGCCTAACATCACACATGACACGCGTGAGTGTTGACCCTGACTCTTTATACACTCCTTTTCAAAGACATGTAAAAAAACATTAAAAATTAGGGATATACGAAGTAGGGATGTTCGATCTTTATGAATATCCATCCTTTACCCTCAATGAATTTGATAATAATGGAAATTGATAAAAATAAACAAAGAGGAGTAAATTTAATGAAGAAAGCCAACTTAAGGAAGAAGGAAAAATGTGGGAAGAATCCAATACACAAAGGTGACACCTTCCTCTCTTCTGTATTCCATAGTATAAATAGTCATATGCTAGAGGGAATACACTTCATACAAACATTGGATTACTACATTTTATATTGGGGGGGAAAAAGAAACTGTTAGAAAAACAGTTGGCAGTACATTTTGCTAACAGTTTCAATCCAGTGTTTGTGTGAAGTTTATTATTTATTCTCTCTTTGTGTTTGATAAAGGTAACAATTCCGAAATGTTGCTCTATTTGTATATAAATGTGTGTGTGACTACTACTACAGAAGAAAGAATGATGTCACCTTTGTGTATTGGATTTTTCCCACATTTTTCCTCATCTCTTTGGTAGGCTTTCTTCATTAAACTTAAATCTTATTAGTTTATTGTTCATTTTTATTTATTTTTTATCAATTTCCATTATTATAAAATTATTTAGACACTGTGCCATTTCATTTAAAAAAATCTCACCCTCAATATATTGTTATTTTAGATCAATTCAAATGTCTCAATCTGATTCACAATTTGATTCTTTCTTTGGCAATTTCAAAAAAGATTAAATCAAAGAATCGAAAGGAAACAAAGTATAGTTAAAGGATTATTTGATTAGATGTAAGGAAAGTTTTTTGATTATTAATAACAATGTGTGGGTGACCTGGCGGTCTAGGGGTAAGGTGTCAGACTTCTATGCTGGCGGCCGGGGTTCGATTCTCGGTCCCGGCAAAGATTTATCTG